>VYZQ01018682.1:4646-27244 GCA_013400655.1 Mystacornis crossleyi
CTATCGAGGATTTTCTTAAAACTTGAAATCTAAAATTGTCCATAAAATTTTACTCTGTGGCTATAAAGAGTTGTTTAATCACATGAAATAAATACTGTCCTTTAATTTGTATGTAAAATGTGTAAAAATGGAATTCTAGTAATAAAGTAATTAGAGTTAGAATTAGTAAAAATAATTGTGTATGGTGCTGTAAAAGGCCTCAGGTTTATTTTGTGGCTTGTTTGGTTTTGGTTTAAACTGTAGTTTCACCTTAATAGCTTTGGATTTCATGCAGTTTTATTCTTTGGAGATAGGCAAACCAATCAAGTCTGGTCATACTCACAGTGTAACTCCAGAGCAATTTGGTTTAGTCTGCAGCATTCCCAGTGGCACTGGCCGGTTTAAGTGTGTGGACAGAAATGACAGTCTGGAATAATAGTGTAGAGGAATTCCTCCATATCAGGATTTCTGTTGAAGATGGATTTATAGTGGGTTGTGGCTATTCTGATCAACTTGAACTGTAGTTCTGCTGCCTGTATATATTCTGACTTTTTAATAACCATATATTTTCTGTGAGGTCAGTACTCTAAACAGAATTAAAATAATTGACGGGGAGTTGCAGTGTTTTTAAACCATTTTTCAGTGACTCAATGTTTGCATGATGCTGCCTGCTCCCAAATAAACATGATTAGAGGGAATTTCAGTACAAGTGCCCTTTTACTTTGAGTTTTCTTTGCAGATCTGCTAAGAACAGACTTGCAATAGCAGTTCTCTGAGGTTCCCCCACCTCTTCAGTAATGATATTTGTGGAGTTCTTTGGAGAGCTGCTTAATAATGAAATAAAAGGACTTAATCTGTCTTATACCCATAGGCAGACTCCCTGCTCTAAAGCTGATCATGAGGCTTCTGACATCACTATCCCACTGCATGCCGGGATGTCTCAGTGGAGCAGGAAGTCTGCAAATCTGGCTGCTCTTAAAGAATTGCCAGGTGGGTTGGAAATGCAAAAGTACACTTGAGCTGAAATGACCTCTGTAATTAGGCATTTAAGCCATATATCAGAAAATCGTAGTGTTTGAAGTTTTCATTCACATTTGAGGACTTGATTGGGAGTCTTTGAAGTCCACCATCTTCATCCCACTATTTTCTGCATTAGTTTAGCAACTTTCTTGTTGCTTATCTCCTTTTTCATTTGTTCTTTTCCCATATAAATGTACTTTGAGAAGGTCAGATTAGGATTTTGGAGGTCAGAAATGTTTCTAAAGCAGCATCTTTGTCACTCAAGTGTTAAGATGGAATATTTGTAGATAAACTCTTTAAAAAATTTTAGTGGAAGTTAAAGGCGTCCATCCTCAGTTTAACTGCAAGAGCTGGTGCATGTATCCTCTTGAAAAGAGAAACAGGAAATCTCTGTGACACCTTATTTTATACACAGTAATTAGGCAACAAAGTCTATTTGGTAAGTAAATTAATAATGATTACAAAATGATCAAAATAATCTGTAACAAACAAAAGTATAAAAACTAGAGAAAATGAAAATAATACTCTGAATTTAAACACAGGCATCTTTAAAAATGTGTTGACTTAGGTTAAATGCCATCAGTACTGGCCAGAGCCATCAGGAAGCTCATCATATGGGAATTTCCAGATTACCTGCCATTCAGAAGAAGGAAATCCTGCTTATGTCTTTCGAGAAATGACATTGACTAATCTGGAGGTAAAATCATATGTTTTCACATATTAATCTGCAGAATCTTTGGATACTACCTAAAACGTACTTAGACTTTCTTTTCAACTTGATCGCACAGCCATATAAATAGAACTGTTTATTTCAAGAACCCTCTAGAAAACTGCTCATATTGTCATGTACTTATCTAGGAGAAATTCTGTGCATAGAATGGTAACAAACCTTTCATAAGTGAAAATATCACAGAGATTTATTTTTCGTAATCATATTAATTGGACCACATGAAAGATATATTATTTAACCTAAAAGTTTTTACTGGTATCTTTCATTACCTGGCCAAAGAAAAAGAGTAATAAAAGAAGTTGAGAAACTTGTTATTCCCTTGATGTTTTCAGAACATGAGACATTAGAGATATTTCATCATCACAACTGAAAGTGTTTGTAGAGGCAAACAGTTCTTAGTAATTCCATCTTGAACAATATGTGCAAAAAGATGGAAGATAAATCCTGCTGAGAGAAAGATGAATCTGGAGTGGTGACTACGTGTAAACAAGGACCTTTTTGAACATGCATTGCATGATTTTCAGGGCATGGGTAGTTTTCAGAGCCTCCCCAGCCAGCATTTCAGTCTCAGAAATGTTTGGAAATGAGTATCTGGAATTTAGTTCGCATACTTACTTCTCACTGCTTGGGTTACCAGATGAGAAGCCAGTTTTATAGAGCTGCCTTTTAGTCAGTTTGCAGTTAAAATTCCTGCCCTGTGTCCTGTTGAGACAATTGCTCATCTGCTATCAGCCGTGGAATCTCTGTAAATGATTCAATGCCTAAAGGCTATTTAAAGTGCAGTAGTTCCTGTTCTTTTGAAATGCGACTCTGGTTGCCCAGGCTGTCCCCTGCCCTAACCAGAGGCCGATTGATTATATTTGTGATATCAGAGCAAGGACCAGGAGGGAGTGGAAAACAAAGTCATTGTGCATTGTAGGTGTAGGAGGAGGAGATAAAGCCAAAACAATGCTGCTGTTCACACAGAGCCTGAAGGAAAGCTTTTATGTCTAATCTCGCCTCCCTACCCTAGATCTGTTATTTGATCTTGTAAGATACTATGTCCTTCTGTTAAATTTGGTTTGCTAAGAATATGGCCACCTTCTTGTACATCTTGTGTTCAGTTAGATTGTTGATATCCTTGAACTATCCTTTGCTATTATGTGCTGTGTAATTTTTTTAACCTGTTGAAGATGTAAGCGTTTGTGGGTTTCTGTTCTTCTTTTAAACAAACAAACAAACAGAAAAGGTAATTATAAAATTCAGGATGACCAGTGGTTAACACTAATAAAGCACTGCTAGTTGCCTGAAGCCACTTTGATTATGGGTACAAGTTGCTATAAATGTACTATCGGGTTTTTTAATTATTATTTTTGGCACTTTTTTTTAATGGGACCTGAATTACCCTTGATTAAATTTCATGTTTCTGGTTAGAAAGAGGAAAGCCGCCAGCTAACCCAAATCCAGTACATAGCATGGCCTGATCATGGGGTTCCTGATGATTCCAGCGATTTCCTAGATTTTGTGTGTCTTGTGCGAAAGAAGAGGGCTGGCAGAGAAGAACCTGTTGTTGTTCACTGCAGGTATCAATTTTTTTTCCAACTTTAATAAATCATCAAAGTGGACTTTTTATCATCAAACAGTTGATCTGTGCTTTGTTCTTGAAATAAATATTTAATTGTATCTGCTTTGGGGATGACAGGAAAACATCACTGAAATAAAACAGATATTTAACATGGTAATCACATTTCAATAAGCAAAATTTTGAATAGCAACATGTGTTGATCTGTGCAGGGATTTTGCTGGGGTGTTTTTTTGGTTTACAGTTTAAATGCTTGTGTTGACAATCTACATAATAATTCAGGGAAATGGCAAAAGATACTTGGCAATCATGAGGAATAGGTTCCTATTCTACCAAGCTCTAGAATAGCTGTATAAATGATCCATGGTGGAAAATGTGGGTGGTTTATGAAAGGATCGATTAAAAGACATTTTCTCTCAAGCCTGCAGTCTTACAGTACATGATATTTTGATACATACATTAAGGTGAGACAGTTTTCTCAATAATTTACCTTCGTCATGAATTAAAGTAACTGTTGTTTAGATCTGTACATACACGTGAAATGTGGGCTTTTTTACTTGTGAAGTACTTTTTAATAGCATTCTACATTCCTGTCATGAATTTCAAAATCTTAATAATTTAAAAATACCTAATTAAAAAACTAGGAAAATGCCAGTTGTTTGCAAAGGAACATGTGCTATTACAATTCTTGGGGAACAGTTCTGTGAATAGTATTTGACCTCTCAATTTCTGAATACTCCCCAGACAGTCAGTGTTCCTGAGTCAGGCATGTATTGTTCTTTTCAGAGAGGAGCTGAGAAGTGTAAGGGATAAAATAAATTTAAAGACTACAGGTAAACTAGACATTTATTGAGGGAGATGAAAGAATAAGAAAAACGCACCTTGTATATCAGAAATTGTATTTTGTTAGTTCTGCTCTGAAGTTCTGTTTTATGCAGGTCAGGGTGAATCTTACTGAGTAGTGAAACTCGTACCAGAATGCCAGTGTCTTAACTGATACTGTTTCTCAGCTTCCATTATTGATACACTTTTGGTTAATATGGTTGTGAAAAAATGGTGAAAATGGCAGCAGTTTACAACCTCTGTGATATAAAGCATGCAAGTCTGCAGAAACACTGAACAACAACGGTGGAAAGTAGGAACAGCTTCATTCATCTCAAGGAGGCACCAATTCAGCTCCAAACTGATAATTTCCATGTGTAATTGAAACTCGTATGAAAAGTTTATGTTTCACAGAAGAAAAGAGATGGGATATCACAGTTGAACATAATGTACTTAATTGGCCCAACTTGGTGGCTGTTGGGAAGTATAACCAAATTCCAGCAGGGAGTCAAGCAGAAGGAACCCAGGTGTTCCTCCATATGGTATATGCACTCTATTTTTAACATCTCTTCAGTATAATAGGACAGGGCATTAGTGCAACAAAATTTGTTTTCAGGACTAAGCCACCAGCTTTAGTGTGAGTAATCCAAGTAGCTGGTAGAAAATTATTTTATTTTGTACAATAATAATTTAAGAACAAAATGGTCCAAACCCACAGAGATTATAAGGCAGCAAAGACCTTAAGGAATTGGAAAGGTTTTTCTTATGCTGAACTACATAAACCACTCGTTTCTGATATTGTGTCATGTGGTTATTTTTATCTTTACAAGGGCTTACTAGTTTTGTTGAACAGTTTCTAGTTCTGTGAATTCACCGTGAGGTGGTGAACCACCCATCCTGCCCATGCCCTTCGTGATTTTCATGCCCTATCTCAGTGTTCTGCTTCATCAGTGATTCCTTCTTCCAAGCTGAAGAGTCCTCTCCTACCTTGTTTATCATAGGGAAATTATCACATTTTCCACCGTTGTTGTCCTTCTCTGAATCTTTTGAAATTGTAAAATTAGTCATTAGGTTCTTTGACAGTTACTGTTTGTTCCTGCTTGGATTGGGTAAAGCGTTCTGCATTTAAATTCTATATGTATAAATTCTAGAAATACAAAACACTACTGGATCATTTTATATAACCAGCACATTTACATCTTGTCCTAAAATTCTTATGACATCACTGAAATATAAAGTAGCTTTAATGCCACCTTCTGGACAAAGATTTACATAGTTGTTTAGCCAGACTTAATTTGAAGTTATTCTTTAAAATCAGAACAAGTAACTTTCAAAGTCTGAAATGTTTATATTAATCACTTTAGATCCAAATACTTTGATTTATTGTGTGAGTTGGGATAATGCTAGCATTTCAAAATATGTATTTGGCACTGTATTCCAGTATGGGGAAACATTTGTTTTCTATTTCAGAAGTGCAACATTAATTGAAAAATTTGAAGCATCATCAAATTCAAGGTTAAATATCCAGTCCTCAAGGCTTGCTACTTCTGGAAAAGCATATGTATATATGAAACAAGATAGATAAATCTTCAGATTTATTGTATTTTTAAGGAAAAAAAAAAGTTTTTCTGTAAGCTGTCTTGATAATTTTGCCAGTCTGAGATGTGTATGTTATGGTACTTCTGTGTCTTGAAACGGATTGCTATTATATATTACTTTTCAATCTATGCAATCTTGATTTTTCATGACAAGAAAACAATCCTTATTGTCACCCTACAGAGGTTTCTGGTAATAGTTCTTTTCCTTATTTGGAAATAGGAAGGTATGGATCACATGAAGGACATGAATATGATTTTATCGGCCCAACATTCCAGAAATCATCATTTCAGTAATGGTCAAACTGGCACAACGTGCCCAACAATATGCCCGTGTTTTGTTATCCTGTAGTGTGGTTTATAATGTGATCTTAATAAACATCCCTGTAAGTTCTGCTCAGGGGAATGGCTGGGTGAGGCAGTTCCTCTCCCAGGAGTGGCAGTTCTGTACTGCCCTGTTCAGGCAGGACGGAGGCTGCTTCCCAACAGACACAAGCAGTCTAACCCGTGCCCCAGCAGTATGGGAGTCATAGTGACCAGCCCTGAGAATGCAGGAGAAGGAAGCTCGTTAAGAATGAACTGTACTCCGGACACTTGATTTCATTTTCCACTTTGTTTTGTTGTTGCCGTTTCAGTGCTGGGATTGGACGGACAGGGGTTCTGATCACGATGGAGACAGCAATGTGTCTTATTGAGTGCAATCAGCCTGTTTATCCACTAGATATTGTAAGAACCATGAGAGATCAAAGAGCCATGATGATCCAAACACCTGTGAGTATCATCCCTGCTGTTCTGTGTTGCAGAACAATAATTTCCTATGATCTGGTCATACTGGATGGATTTTTAATATACTTGTTGATCATACTGTGGAGATCACCTTTACCCAGTGTAGCTGTAGCCTTGGCTCCAGGCAAGAATAAATTCCTAAGGCTACTGGAAAGGAACAATCCTTTTAATTTCTACAGAAAACACTTGGAAAAAAAAACAGCAGCTTTTTCAAGGATATGGCAAATAATGACAAAAAGGGTCAATTTTCAGCAGTGTAAAAATCGCTCAGAGGAGAAAGCAGAAGCCTAATTCCAGATGTTAAGAATGGGAGTAATATAAAAGAGGGACACAGAAAGAACCAAGACATGCAAGAAAAAACTTCAGTGATGAAATTCAGTGATTTTATGTTGCCTTAGTTGTAATGGAAACAAGCCTTAACTATGCTGTGTACTGACTTAAAGGGAAATTATCAGTGAAATAATATTTTTAAAAATCAGTCTAGTTAAATCTGATGCAAGATGCATCTATGCTATCATAAGCACATTTAGTCTAAGAAAAGTTACTTACTATGAGGATTCTTTTGGGGCTTTCATTACATTTGATGTAGCTTAGGATACCAGAATTTTTCATGCACCTGTAATGTTTGAGTTTTATGAGGTAATTCATGTATTATATTTCAGACTTGTAAGAGTTTTAGAATAGATTTAGAAACTTGTTATATCAGTCAGGTATTGCTTTTCTCTAAGAGCAGTTTGTGTTTACATTTTTAGAAAGTACCTAAAAAGGATGAAAAGGTTGAGTTGTGTTGTCTTTCAGAAAGAAAAAAAAAAAAAAGACTTGGGCTTTTGGTTGTTCCAAACTTCAGATAGTTTCAAGTTGTTTTTTTCTTTTTGAAGGAGTAATCATGAATAATTGATCTAGTTTTACTTGTGGTATACAGATTTAGAGAGAAAGTATCTTGAAGGAGAAAAGGCACTAGATCCAGTATCAAATCACAATTGCCTGAAGGTGATTATTCACTGTAGTAATTTTCATGTCCCTGCTGCTGTTCCTCTAATCAAATCTGAATAAATCTTTTGTGTTATTCAGAGAGTATTACAGCTGACAAAAAGTATGTATGTGTCTCCATTCCTAGGTCATCATTCAGTGCTGCTGAATTCATGTTCCAGTATTCATGTTTCACGAAAAAGTTCTCTTATTCAGGTAGCACAGGAAGGATGAGAAAGGTGATGATACATGAAAAATAGCAAAGGATGCTCTTGCTGTTTGTGACAGTTCTACAGGATGAATAGCTATCTCTCTCCCATATGTAGAGGGGAAGAAAGTGTTATTAGTAAAGGTAGGAGTTGCAGTGGTAAGGGTTTTAGCTGTATTTTTTCACAGTATATGCTAAATATCATCTGGTCTCCTCATTTTTCTTAGAAAATGAAAATTTTCAAGATTCAGTGAAAAGCAGGTGTTTATTTCATGAGAGGGAGAAGGTCTAATAAAGGAATTGGGGTTTTTAAGGTTTCATGAACATCAGCTGTTCCCGTTTCTCCTTTGGCAGCCTGGTGCTGGCTTCGTGAGTCCCGAGGGATTCACCCGCTGTCCGCAGGGGGGCGCTGTGCGCGGCCTGCCCAGGCAACCTCGGGGAGCGCGGGGGGAAGCACAGATTTTGCACAGATTTTGCACAGATTTTATACAGATTTTACACAGATGGAGAGAAACAGAACTATTTCGTATACACGCGACAGCACAGTAAATAATGATTCTAGTGCTAGATATGTTAATGTTCCCTTTTAAGATCTGACATCACTAACTACTGCATAGAGAGGGCTGTTCCCATGACACTGACAGTGCAGGTGTGCTGGAGTTCTAACCAGCATAGACACACTGTGCAGGATGCAACGTGAGTTGTGGTCCTTTGCATTTATTTCACTTTGTTTTCATTATATTCTAATTTGATTACTGTCGGCTTTTTTAGCTATGATTTGTTTAAAACAAACCTTTAGTGGCCTCTGTCTATGCAGGTGCTAGACATAGACATTGAGGAGTTAGACATTATATAATGTTAAGCAACAGGAGTTCAGGGTTTTTAAAACATGAAACAGTTTTCTTTTATATCAAATTCTGAGAGGGAGGTGCCAGTAACATGCCAGAGTTAATGTAAGTATGAAAAAGTGCTTTGAAACTATGGCTTCTAAATCTAAGGGTGTGGAAACACAAGGTCAGTGAAATTTCAGCAAGGAAATAAAGAGCAGAAAATTATTAAATAGCTGATGTTGTAATAATAATACTGGGTTTGTGGGTCTGACTTTCGGCATATATTTCAAAATGCCATTCATCCTATTCTTCTGTTGAGAAACAAAATGCTCTCATCTAAAGTTCCTTTGGTATTGGGTTTCCTAAACAAACTTTGAAGCATAGTTCTTGGCCTGTCAAGAGAATGGGATGGGGAAATCTTAGAGGCCTTTTCTGTTTCCAAATGACATTTTTCAATTACATTTCTCTTCAATTTACTGAATCTACTTTCCTTTTCAGAGTCAGTACAGATTTGTATGTGAAGCTATTTTGAAGGTATATGAAGAAGGATTTATTAAACCTTTACAAGCATCACTGCATAAGTAAAGAGCAAAAAACCTATGATATCAATTGAGGAATCCTGTCCTCTATAATGAACTGGCAACATTCTTTGTGCCATAATACTGCTTGCAGGAAATGACAGTGAAGTACAGCAAAGAATTGACAAAGGACTTTGAAAACTTCAGCACTGTTGCACTTTACGTTGAAACAGAATCAGTCTCTGAAACTCTTCTAACCTTCATCTGTTTGAAGACTTTATTTTCGTGATTTGCTCCGAACAAACCATAAACTGTAAGAACTAATTGTGTTCAGGGTAATCGACGATATTTCATTGTAGTGCCATATACTGCGCTTCTGGTTGAATTGCTACAAACAAGGCTTGGAATTATTTCACCCTGTTTTACACCCATGTCTCTTAAAATGAAAAACAAATGAAAAATACACTAAGCCATGGTCTTTTTCCAGTGCTAGGTTTATTTACTATGTACAGACTCTCACAGTTTTGTTTTTTACAACATTAGCAATATTGCCAATACTAGATAGATACACACTGCCTACTGATGCAGCACACTTTGTCCTACACCCTTACTAGAGACCAGCTGGTTGTTAGAGGAGAGCTGGCATCTGTTAATCCAGCAGTAGCTGCATAATGCCCACTTACCAGCATCTTGTACAAAATGATAACAATAAAAATTAAAAAAAAGCAACATATAAATAAGCAGCATTTCTTTGACACAGCTTGTGTGTCATACACTGGTGTAGTCTGATTCATGTGACTTCAGATTATGTGATGGGAACTAGTGCATGCATTATGTCTTAACCCCTTAAGTGCCTTGAGACTTACAGCGTACATCCAGTGAAAGGCACTCATGGTTCCTTGGGGGTGGTATTGTCCTGTCATATTTATCTTAATGGGTTCAGATTTTAAAAATGGCCCTTGGTGCTTGGAATGTGTTACCACAAGGGGTCATGGAAATACCATTCCCTCTTTCCTTATACAAGTACCTGTGTGCTACTCTCTGTAGCAAAAGCACCTCTGCCAACTTGAGCATTATATGCTGCTGTGTTGTAATTATGTGAAAAACCTGACACATTCCTTCATTCCTTCCAACCAGTAACTTACTAGCATCTTACTACGAAATGCTGGTAGGTCGTTAGAAGCTGATATTGCATTTTATCCTTTTATTGAGAATAGCTGTTTTACTCAATTAGACATAACTCTTTAATAGCACTGATAATTAAGTTGA
Source organism: Mystacornis crossleyi (assembly GCA_013400655.1). Lineage (NCBI taxonomy): Eukaryota > Metazoa > Chordata > Aves > Passeriformes > Timaliidae > Mystacornis > Mystacornis crossleyi. The sequence goes on from VYZQ01018682.1 coordinate 14,934, forward strand.
ACTTACAGTCAGATGTGATTTAATTCCATTACCATCTAACTAACTTGTTAAGTCCTCATAGTTGATTTCAAGCCATGTTCGTACAGGTCTGCCTTTTATTTTCTTTTCTATCTTTGGAGGGGAGAAGGGAGGAGAACACTATGAAGTTATCCCGGAACTTAATTTTAATTTCATAATTACCCCAGTCGCCTTCTGTTACGCTTGTGCAAAATTGTTCCAATTGGTATGGGTTGCTTCTTATTTAAGTGGGTAGAAGATTTGTAAGAAATGTCTGTCTGATACAGTATCTGAGCTCATTCTAAAGATGCATAAATGTCCCCATTTTAAAATATTTTTCTAGTGTAGGAGAAATCAAGTCAGAAGCAAAATACCCAGTGTAATGTACTGTAAGAAAAAAACCAGTCACTTCTTTGACTGCCCTGTGACAGCATAACTTTGTGCCCTCTATTTAAAAGTTTTAATTTATTCTATTGGTTTCCTGAAAATGTTTATCCATTAAATTTTGTTGTAAGCTATATATATAGCATAGAATTAAAATGGACAGTTCTATGCTAAATAATTTTTAACTATTGAAGAATTATATTGTATAATATACTGTGTTCTATGGACATTTGAAACAGATTAGCTATGAACTATTAAATGAAGAGGGATTCAGGCAACATGAAATCCTGGCTTATGACTTAGTAATGAACATGAACCACAATGCCAAATGGAAGATAGAGTTTTAAATATTTTTAGAAAACAAAATAATATTAGGAGGGCTGTGGCCCTGTTACTTATATTTCTAGATTTGATGCTTAAGTCAATATTATCCCTCTGTGAAAAATAAATTTTACAAGAATCTCTGGATCTGAACTGAAGACGAGTAATATGGTAGCTTTAATCTCAATTATATTTTAAGCCATTTGCAACAAATAAAAATTCTTTTTTATAATTCTTTAACTTCCATGTGATGAGGTTATTAGCTGAGTTCCTGGCTGGTTAGAAAGTTGTATTGAACTCAGCACTTAATGTCCAAAAAGTAAAATAATTCATCCATTGTACTGAAAGAAATTTTCTTCATAGGTAAGTTGTAAACAAAAGTAGCATTTGCCCTGTTATTCCTGAGGGAAATCAGAAGCGGAGATTATAGCAGCATTATATAGCATGGGTATGTCACATATTTAAATATTCTTATGTAAAATTGCCAAAGCAGTTTTAAGTTCAAAAGTCCCATTTATACCACAATTAAGTGTGGGATATGTATTGGTCATCTGTCATTATTGTTTTGATTATAAACAGAGGCAAGAATAATAGGTCTCTTCAAATTTTTCCTCTGCACTGACTTGCAGTTTAATAACTAGTTGCACTGGGGAAAAAATTGGAACAAAGTACCTATTCTTAGTTAATTGGCCATCAGCAACTCAGTGGCTTTTGGCTTCTTCAAAGCCAGGATAAAGGTAACCAAAAACTGCTTGGGAAAGAGAACAGTACTGAAGCCTTTCTGCACCATAAATCAGTCATTTAAATTTTTCTACCTGTTGTGGTATAAATGGCCTTTAAAATATTTTTATATGGCCAAAAAAAGCAAAACTGCTTAATATTTTACTTTGGGTTATGAAGATCTGTATCATCCTTAAGAGTTTTTTAAAGAAGTTTTTGTATGTTTCATGCTGTACAAAACATGAATGTATCTTTCAGACATAATTACTTATAGACCTATATGTGATTGGTGTTATGACTGTTGGATTTTATGAATAATTATTTTCATACCATTTGATTAGGAAAAATGTTGGGTGGGTGTGGGAAAGAGTACGTTTGTAACACTTCCATTATACAAATCCAGTTAAGGAAAGAAAAAGTTTTCATTGTAAATAAGAGCAATATTATGACAATTTTGTGCCAATGTAAAATGTTAAGACTTTTGGTTTTACTTCTAGGTTCAGATCGAAAACTACCATTACCATCTCTTGTTTAAAATGATTTGAAGGGGGTTTTTTAGTAGGGCCCCACATGGGGCCCTAGTGGGGGCTTTGAGTGTTTTTGAGAGCTTTTTTTTATTTTTGCTAAATATGAAATAAGATGCAGGTATTGTTTAATGAACCACCTAAAGACTGTCAGCCAGTCCACTTTGAGAAATAGTGCATTAGATATCCCAGATAATTGAGAACTAAAAAATTCATTTGTCCTGAATTTGGAAGCATTTGGTATTTTCAATCACTTGTAGATCTTATGTAGTAAAATACTGGTTTTATGCATTTTATTTTTATCTGTTCTCTCCCAGTTATGAGAAAGAGAACACCTGATTTTTTCTCACTAGATTTAATGCCAGCTGACATTTCTTCCATGTTTCTCTGTTAAATTTCAAAAGCTTATATGCCATATAGATAAAGCAATAACACTTCTTTTAGAAGATCTGATTACAGTCTGGCTCACCATCTACTAAAGAAAGGGTGAGAAAGCAGTTGGGACAATAAGGAACATGAGGAGTTTGTTATGGAACTTGTGTAGCTGGCAGCTTTCCGTGGAGACCTTCCAAAAAGCTTTGTGGAACCTGTGGAAGGGCCAAAATGCAGCGGACGTGTTGCAGTCGCGCTGCCCAGGGAAACGGGAAGAAGGGAAGGTCTGCAATAGAGATGTTGGAGCTCCAGGTATGCTGTGGAGCTGAATTATGTGATATTTTTATGCTTATGCAGTGTGTGTGCAGGTGTGTGGGTGATGTTTGATGGCTCAGGGAATTAGCATGGGCATGAAAAGCTCTACAGATCCACCAATTTCCAAGCAAAAGCAGGTTGTCCAGTATGTATGCTGGAGTTTTGACTGTAGATCCACTATGCAGGCAATCAGCAAGCCCCTCAGTCCTGAGGATAAAGGAGATTGATTTGGTTATAGTCCACATGAAAATTTCGCATATTTGGACTTCCACCAAGTACAGGAATGGTGTCCTCTGGTGGCAGTTGCAGTCTTTTTGTAGCCCACATCTCAGGTCCCCAGTTAGCTGGGTTGAGTGTATTTGCCAGTTTTAGTACCCATCTTTTGTCTTGAGTCTGAAGTTCTTTCCCATTGCTACTTCTAGTGCTAGGATCCAGTATTAAGATCTGGTAAAAAAATATTGATTGATTAACTGTGGATCTTGCATGAATATGCAGGGATTTATAATTAGTGGTGATTGGGAAGCTGTTAGTAGGAGGAGATGGTTGGTTTGTTTCAGTGTAACTGTTCTGTCCAATCTCTGTTATCCCACTGCACTTAGACATTGAAACTCAGTTGTTTGTTTAGAAGTCCACAGTGAAGGCCAGTTCCTCCTTATCACTGATTTTACCTCTGTGCTTGTTACTCCCACAAGTGTCCATCTTTCATAGGGCTTCTCCAGCTACAAGTTTTGATCTGGTGCATAAAGCTGTAAGTTCTGGCTGTTGGCTTTGGTGTGTTTTGCTCATTGAGATCTCAGTGGTATAAAGGAGAGATAAATGACTTACTTTAAAAAAACAGTGAAATATTCAATTTTAAGAATTTAGACATTTTGATTAGTACTCTCATTTTAAAAAGCCACTAAAATATCTGATTCTAGTCTGCTGTAGCATGAACTGTGGCTCACGGACTGGCTGGCAGCTTGTTGTTTGTGGTATTTCATATTTAGCAAGCTTACATGTTTTAAAGGATAATTTTTTTCAAAGTGTTTTGATGTTTAAATAGTAGCACTTTATCTCATGCTTACTACTGACTGAACAATTGGACAAAATAAATTGGGTTTGGAGAGAGATGTTTAAGGAGTTTCTGTGCAGAGATGATTCAGATTATACCCTGGTACGGATGCTTTCTGTTCCAACCATTTCTTGTTGATTGTTCATGTGTTTCTGAGGGATTTTCAGAAAATAGATATTAATAAGATAATTCTATCATCTCAATTTTCCTGTCTTAAAATTAATATGAAGCCTGCATTTGGGGGGAAAAAACCACAAAAAAAAAAAAAAAAACCAAAAAACAAACAAACAAACAACAAAAAAAAACACACCCAGAAAAAAAAAAGGTGCAAATAGAAACTTACTTACAGGGTACTTATAAATTTATCTCTGTGATCTCTCTCAGCTAGCTGCAAATGAGCTATGTTTACTGTAAATGTTTCTGCTAAGCATTATTTTTAACATTAGATCAATTACCTGGAAATCAGTATTCTTTTTTTTTTTTTTACTTAACTTATTTGAATTTTGATAACTAAAGATAATGCACAACAAAGTTTAAGGAAGTTGTCACCCTTTTGCACCTAGGCCAGGGGCCTGAGACATGAGTGAAAGGGTTAAACAGTTTACGTTAAGCTGTTTTGTTCTTTAACTAGAATATATCCACAAGGACTAGACTTTAAATGATCCAGTGCAATTATCTCAGTACATTGGAGCACCACAGTAACAACCCATAATAATCTTACAGGAAAATTAACGTAAGAGAGTGAAGGTTTTATCTTATCCAGTGTATCCAGCTTTGTTTTCCATTTGGTTTGCTTAATTTACCAGTGATCCCATCTTAACCAGTCAGTTTGGCAGGGCTGTTTGTGTAAGGTTTGGGGTTTTTTTCTGTAACAGGTGCTATACTATGTGTAAATACAAAGGGAAGAGTATTATTTAGATCATTATTAACAATCAGATGGTGGCAATATTTTTGCCAGTTACTTCTGGTAATTAATTTGCATTACCAGCTGTGGCTTTCAGTTGTCAAATTTCATCTCAGTTTCATACTGCTGAATGATGGACTGCAAGTGTGGAGTAAATCATCTCAGAGTCGAGTAGCTCTTTTGTTGTTTTGACTAACTCTTGTGTATCTTTGTTAATAGTGGAGGGATGCAAAGGCTCTTCCCGTAAGTAGACTTCTGCCTATAAATTTGTTTAAAAGCACATGAGGGGGAGGAAAAAAAAACAAACCAACAACCTAAATGCTCCATCTTGGCTAAGCAGCCAGGGCGGTTGATGGAAAACGATGGAAACTTGAAATTGGTCAACACTGGACAATGTGAAAATAAATTCAGCTTTTGTCACTGCAGCTACTGTATGCTTTAAAGGGCCTTATGTATTTGTCCTCATTTTGATAAAATGAAATTTCTTGCCATTAAAATTATACACTAACTTCTACCGAAAACCAGCAGTTCCCAGGATAAATATGCTAATTAACATTTAACAAGTCTTGTTTTAGTCTTAAGTAAAATTTCATTCTACTATGTGAAAAAATGCTGTTATGCATATTTTGTGGATATATTTAATTTCAGTTGACAAATAGTTGTCTAGGTACAGACTTGAAAATATATATATAGTTTACTTGTGGATCTTAATTGTTTAATTGCAAAATAAAGATGTGCTTTAGTAATTTAAAGTTTAATTTTTTTGAGATTTTCTTGCGACTGTACACACTGTTTTGCTGTGCCACATTATCTGGCATCAGACACATGTAAATGTTCACCCTGTATTTTCCTTCTTGACATTGTATGACATAAATATGCCCATATGGATTGTGCACTAGAAGAGGGTGCTAAATTATCAGGAATTAAATTGCTTGGTTAAAGCCTCAGCCCAAGTTTTTGCCTGAAAATGTATAAATACTGCAAGATTTGTTAAAATGGACTAATAACTTCTAAATTTTCTTTTATGCAGTGAGTGTATTTGAGATGGTGTTCAGTAGAGATTATAATCTGTTAAACTGAGAGTATGATGAACACTGATGTGAAGAACAAAAATTCCAGATGGAAGCTTGTGATTAAATATTTGCTGTCAAAAAGTGAGGGGATGTTCAAAACAGAAGTGGGTAAAGATGATGAAAGGACAAAAATCTCAGGAGGGATGAGAGTCTGATGTTCTTAATTCCCATATGTTCTTAATTCCACTGATTAATACAGGACTTTAAAGTGAGGACAAGGTGTTTGGATTTGAAGTACAAAAAGATAAACTAGTGGGAAAGCACTTTAAGGAGAAAAACAGACATAAGAAGAGGCATTCTAGTAGGGGGAGATTTTAAACTGGAATAGGAAGACTGGATATAAGACAAGTGACATAACACAGTTGAATGAGTACATACTTGGGCTGTATCTGAGTAGCAAATAGTGAGGAAACAGTAGACTAATTACAGGAAGAGTAGCAAGAGGGTGGTGTGAAGTAGAAATTGCAAAATGAGCAACTAAGTTTTTGTGTCACTGAAGCTACAGGGAGGAAATAATCTTGGTGCCAACATGGGAGCTTGTGAATGACAGAGTGGAAAGAAGTTCAATTTGAGGTTAGAAAATTTAGGGCCAACGTGCAAGAATCAGGGAATGCCCCAGAATTCTTTGTCTTACAGGAGAATGTGAATTTGTGCAGACTTAATAGCAAGGAGACTCCCATTTACCTGACAGATCTCCACTACAAACTAAGCATCTTTGATAGGCAAACAATTGGTTAGTTGATCTGCACTGAGAATCATCAAATATCTGCAAACCCTCAAGACAAATTATTTTTCTACGTTAAATATAGTAGGATTTTGTATAGTTTCTTTGGGAACTTTCTTGTGAGCTCCCACAGGTATTTCATGACAGGCTACTGAGAGCAAGCATATAGTGCCTGCTGCTCTAATAAAAAGTATCTAAATTTCCCCCCGTTTTGTGATTCACCTTTCTGAATAAATAACGTGAATCTCACCTTTTCTCAGAGCTCGCCCTGCTCCTCCCAGCGGCAGGAGAGTGCTCTGTTGTCAACACAGACATTTAGTAAAATCAGCCTGTTGCTTCGTCAGCAAATAGTGGGCAATTACCTGGCAGCTTTTTAATTTTTTCCCCCCTCATTTCACTAAATGACATCAAGGTAACTCGATGTATATTCAGGCACTGGAGCTGAACTATTAATGTGGGTTTCATTATGCCAGTTCCTCTGTCTTCCAGGGACTGACCGGGTGTCTCAGCCCGCGATTCACAGCTGAGCATAGAGAATGCTGGGTTATCTATAGCCCTGGTAACTGCTTTCCCAGGCTATTAGGTCGGCTGGATTCCCAGTTCTCCTGGGATTTTGAAGGAGTCCGGAGCTCCTTTACTCAGAGCTTTGTCATTCTTAGCTGGCACTACGCGCGGAGAGTTTATATTGCCTTTCCTGAGGTTTTTTGAGGTTTTCCTCAAATACTGGCTTGGACACAAATATTTATGTAATTTAAAAAAAAACCAAAAAAACCCACAGTGAAGTGCAGCCCTCTGTAATTGCTGCCAAGGAGCGGGGCTCGTCCCCCGCGGCTGGAGTAACACGTAAGAAAAGCGATGGACGCGCGGAGCACCGGCACAGGCTGTGCGGCTGGGTTTGAAGGACTAAAATACAAACTGCATCTTGTAGTCGCAGCCTTATTTCAGTGTATAAATACTAAGTGTTCCTTTGTAGACGGCTCTGCTTTATTTAATATACTGCTACCGCTGCCCTTTCAGGCAGTGTTTAAAGATAGGATTTTCTTATAAATTTAATGGTTTAAGCGCGCGTTTGCCTGAAGATTCCAGTTTCCGCTGGGCAGCCGAGGGCTGGTCACAGTCCTGGCCGAACCGCTGAGGGGAAACCTCCACGCCGCATTAGCTCCAGAACTTTTGGGAAATAATCTGAAACACATCCCGAAGACTCAATCCCCAGAGGTGCCCCATCGCCGCCGCTCCAGGCTCCGCGCTGCCGGCTCCCCCCCTCCCCCGGGCAGCACGTGGTCCGCGCCGCGCCCCCNCGGGGGCGGGGCGTTATGTAAGGGCAGGGGCTCCGCGGCGGGGGTCGGAGCGGGCGGGTCTCGGCTGGGGTCGACCCTCGGGCTCGGGGCTGGCTCCCCGCACAGCTCGGGTTGTTTGCCGGGCGGCGCGGCGGGAAGCGCCGTGCCCGAGGGGCTCTCGCCGGTCCCGGCGGAGCCGTTCCTGCACGGAAAGCTGTGAGCGCGGCTCTGAGGCGGGAAGGGTCGCTTATCGCTTGTTTTCGATGGGAGAGGTGGAGTGTGTGAGCCAGGAAAGGAGCCGGTGGTATGTAGTGCTTAGTTGCTTCCCAGCTGTGGAAGATCACCGTCTCGGAGAAGCGCGCGGTGGCGTTTGTATTAATAAAAGATTGCAGAGGGTAGTAGGCGATCTGCACGCTCGCTGTTTTTTTTTCCTTAGACGAGCTTTCATGTAGTCCCAAAAAGTCACCCAACCACCGCTAAAGGTCTGAACTGGGTTTTTTTCAAAGACTTTCACAGCCGAAGACTGTGGGTGTTTAAATCAAAGTGAAAATCTATTTGACTCTTTGACACTTATTTACCAAAGTCTGGGATTTTCTAAGGACTTTATTGCAGGCTTTTTTTCTCTTTTTTTTAGTTGGGTATAGGGTTTGGGTTGGTTGGTTGGTTGGTTTGGTTTTATTTTTTTCTGTAACAAACTTAAACTGTTCTTTTTCTCTGTTGGATTTTGTAGCAAAGATGCTGAGCTTTTTCCGCCGCACGCTGGGACGCCGGTCCATGCGGAAGCATGCGGAGAAGGAAAGGCTGAGAGAGGCCCAAAGGGCTGCAACCCACATCCCTGCAGCTGGGGACGCCAAATCTATCATTACCTGCCGAGTAGCGCTGCTGGACGGGACAGATGTTAGCGTGGACTTACCGGTACGAGTGATCTAAGTGTGTTTTTGAAATACACTTGGTTTGTGTTACTCTGATGTGGATTGCTGTTTGCAAGTTAGCTAAATGTATAGCTCTTTGTTGTTGGCAGCCGACCCTATGACTTGATGTCTGCTAAGTTACTGTTCATAAAGATTCTGAAAGAATAGTTAACTTCGTCATTCACTGAAACTTTAGAGTGTTTTGCTCGATGTCATCATGCCTTACACACTGAACACTTCCTAATGTTTTTCACGTAATTGTGCCAAAGCTTGACTCAGAGAGGGTAAACCTGTTGGATGAATTGGGTTTTCTTTTTGGTGAGCTACGTATCTTGAGAAAGAAGGTGAATCTCTTGGTGTAACTGGTTGAAGAGGAGGGATGAGCAGAAGTACTAGCAGGAATTTCTGTGTGGAATGGGTTTGGTTTGGTTTTGTGTCAGAGATGGATGCAATTTTTAACACTAACTTGAGAGAGTAGAGGAAGAGGAAAAATCTACTTCCTTCCTCTCCTCAGGGCAGATTACATAGTAGGGATTGTCTCATAGCATGGTGCTTTACGGGGAGTGAGGTGTTAGCCACTGTTTTACATTTCTAAAGCTTCCTTAATATGCACGTGCCTGTTCTGCTTGCCTAACTATATACCTGTTTTTGGCCAACAGGATGAACAGTAGCACCAGAAGTGATGTGCTGTGTTTTTCCATTACGATGTGTTATAGTTGCTAGTGACTTGTTTTAAGCTCATAGAGCTGAGCGTCAGGAAGTTAGGAAGGTATAGATCTGTGAGACCTGACTAGTTCCAGGGGATTTTGGCTGCAATCACAGTTGTGCTGGTGTTGGAACCACTGACTAGAAAGAAAGGCCTTTTCAAGATTGGCTGCTCCACACAGCTCCTTCTTTCCTTTCTTATTTAATCGTGGAGTGTTTAGGTAGTGTGAGGGGAAGTCAGCTTTTTGATTAAGCAGTGTTGTTGATGTAGTGAGCAGAAATAACTCCTGTGAGATCAGAACCCTAAATAATCTAGAGTTAGAGAAACCCTTTGGCATCTTTATTTACAAAATGACTGTACAGATAGGCGTTTATAGAGGGCAGTAAAATTAATTTGTAAGTCTCTGAAGCAATGCAACGAACATATCCAGTGCTGCTTAGTGCCTAGGATGTTTGATTTGAGGCCAGGAATGCCCACAAACACTTTATAGCAAGCATTAACACTTAAAAAGTACTCAGGTTTAAATTGGTGTCTCTACATAACCAGAGCAGTAATCTTTGGAGCTGGATTTGGCTCTGTAGGCAAATTCCTGGCGTCTCTAACAACATTTCTAAGGCTTTGAGGAGCATAAATTGAACCTGAAGAGGTGTCACGACCTGCCACCTGGACTATAAATCTCAGACCTGGGGACAGTAGTAACTGTTTACTTCTCCGAGAAACTCTTTTCACTCCAGATTTTTTTTTTCTTTATAAACCAATATAGACCCTTGACTGTGGACATCTAAGTTATAAGTAACAGTAACCAAACGTGCTAAAGCAACATTGCCGGATGCAGTAATTACAGCGCATCGGCAGTGGCTGACAGTTTCTTCAGTGACTAAAATATAATAAATTACAAGTAAATTAAATGTTTCATTTTGAACTCCCAAAAGTGTTTATTCCTGTTTCTCCACTTGCATCATTCATGTTTTGGGGTTAACTCTTAAAAAGAAAAGAAGAAAAGGGTGGGGAGACAGGGGATGAAGTGGGGGGTACAAAATCCTGGCAAAACGACATTACTTTCTGAAATGTAAAGCTTAAATTAAAAGTACACGTGTATATACTTTTTTTCTTTTACAAAAACTTTCTTTGGTCTGAGATCTTTTGCAAGACTGGTACTGTTACTTTGTTGGCAGTAAATTTGCTTTAAAATGAACTCCCTTTCAAAGAGGTGACCCCTGGTCTGCCAGTTCAGTTATGCACAGTCCCGTTGTCTACCTAAGTGCTGTGAAATTGTTTTATTAAAAAAAAAAATAAATAACAAAGCTTTTCTTAAGAATGAATCATTTAGCAAACAGGTTAGTTCACAGCCAGAGAAAGGGTTATCTTGGCGGGAATGAATGCCATACCTTTTTAAATCCATGGCTACACAAAAACTTTACAGTGGCATAAGTTGTTGCTGCCACAGGAAGAAAAGATGTTGCTTTCGTTATTGCGTTTGTCCTTGTTTTCTCATACCCCTTGGCAAAAGAAACAGTTTTTTAGCAGCCAGCAGTAAGCTAAGTCAAGGAAATGCTGTGGCTGAAAATAATCCGTATAATTTCATTATGTAGTTTCCAGCTGGAGCGATTCTCCAATCTGGTTCCCCATGTGCCTCCCCAAATGTGGTGAAGAAGCATTTAGAGGTGATACCAGGCTTAAGTTTGCTCAAAATACTGTTGAGCTGTATCCTTATAGTGGATTTGCTACTGAGAAGAGTATTCTGGATTTACAATCATTGATACAATTGAACCTGAGATTGCTGAATTTCTGCTTAGTTTAAAAAAAAAAAGGAAAGGCAGAAACAACAAGAAGGAGCAATCACAAGGGGTGTTACCATGTAAGCCAAACACATTTCAGAGTCATTAAGCAGCAAAAACTGATACTTTACGAATATCGACAGTGAGACAGAAGGGACAGGTTGTAAATGATGCTGTTGAGATTTAATTTATTAAACGAAGAGCAGGATTTGAGCAGTAACTCTGCTTTTTGTCCACTGATCTTATCTTTGGTGTCTGTCAAGCCACTTCATCTTTCTGCTTTTCTGTGTCTTGTATTTAATTAGAAAAATGCCTGACTTGAACTTTTCATCAAAGCTGCAGTCATATGCAGTACATAGACTGGATGCTTTGCAAGAATCTACTGCTTTTGTAGCTACGTCAATGACTGAAGAATGTCAGTGTCACATATACTATATCCTGACACCTTGGTATGTTCAAATGGGAGGCATGACCTTGATGTGAGTTATCTGTGTTCTTTTGGGGCAGATCGAAAGGTGTCAGGTTTTTTCCCACAGCTTCATCTCAGATTTAAAGTTGTGTTTTGACCTGGTAGTTTTCCTCATCTGTTACTACTCTTTTGAAGCTTTATGTTTCTTCAAATGCATTCAGCCATTTTTACAGACTTATGTGCTTAGTGAAACACTAAGAAGCTTGATGCTTTGTTTATCTTTAAAAAGTTTTTTAAAAATAGATGTCTGTAAATGCTGCTGCTGATGTTGTTCATTACACATTCTGCTTTTCTGTTGAGTTCAACTTGGGCAAAAGTCGGGGTGTGCTTTTCCTTCCAATTGTTTTAAGATCTGTGAGTGGAATGTTTGCTGAGTAGTATGAGTGGTGAGAGGACAAGAACTGTTTTGCTGATAGCCCTTACCTTTTCATCCTGTTCCCATGCAAAACTAAACTACGTCTTCCCCCACTGCACCTCTGGAATTCCCAAAGCTCAAAAGCCATCAACAGCCCTGGTTTATTACCTGAAGATTCCATCAGCTCAGTCATACCAATCTGGTTTGTCAAGGGAATCCCTCAACAGCTGGAATACTGGATCTCCTGGTGCTCATGGTTTATGAGGAAAAACAGGTTGGTGGGGGGGAACTTGAAAGCTGTTTTTATCTGGGGTCACCTACAACTTATGAAATAATTGGGAGTAAAAATGTTTTTCAAGAATTTGAAATGCAGTGCTGTTTTGAGTAATAGAGAGCTCCAGAGGATTTTAAAGTCAAAATATTTTAAAAT
>VYZQ01018685.1:11780-28302 GCA_013400655.1 Mystacornis crossleyi
CTTAAAGCTTTTCAGAATTAAGCAGATCACATTTCTGGGCAACAGAAAAAAAAAAAAAAACGAGGAAACATCTTTTTCAGGCTTTGGAAGTTAAACTTTGGTTTTATTTTTCCTGCAACACCTAATACACTTAACTGAAGACTAAAATATTTTTTTGTTCTCCTAATGAAAGTTCATTCCAGGTTGCATGTCTACGGATTAGGACAGCTTCCTCAACAGCTGATTCACAGCTGGTATCTTTGACTACAAAAAGGGATCGAGGACCAGTGAGCAGGATGGTGTTAGCCACAGTGTATGGAGTTTCTGACAGCTACTTAACTCAGGCCAGTGTTCAGATTGCTCTCATTCATTGTGGAGATCAAGCACAATCTAAGGCGCTCTTTGTTTGCTCCTTGTGGCCAGTGCTCAGGAACTGAGCAGCACAGTGACGGACATGCATAGCTATGAGAAAACTTTCATTTTGACTACAGATTTTTACTTATGTGCTGCAAAATTGTTATGCACCAGCCTGAAAACACATTCAACGTAACTCTTTAAATGTCCAGCAATAATTACAATTTGCACAATTTGAAAAGTAGCAAGTTCCCACAAATCTCAAAGCAGTCACTGTTCTATGAAGCAGAACCTTTGGCAAAAATTTTTCTTAGCCAGCATTGCAGTAATTTTTTCTTCTGAAAAATGAAAAATACAAATCTAAGCCCTCTTCCTAAAAGCATGAGAGAGAAAAGAAATCCATCTTTCAATAAGACAATTGGGTAAAATCAGAGCAAAACTTTTTTTTTTATTTTAAATACCACAAATATTTATTAGTTGTGCTATGCATAGCATTGATTAGCCAGCAGTGAAAAAGTAAATGTCACAGTATTTTAATAAAACTACTTCTAAAGGATACAGAGAAGAGGTGCTAACAATGCAGACGCCAACAAAAGGAATTTAAGCTTTTTTTCGGCTATGTAAACTGTAGCATGATCATTCTCATGCCTAAAATTTGAGCGGAGTGTGAAAAAGGTTTATTTCTTGAGTGAGGTCCTAGTCAGCTGAGCATAAGGGGTTTCTTTATTCCTTCTCTGAGAAGCACAAGGGAACCATTTAAAGACATGGTGCTACCTTGCCTACAGTAATTTCCATGACATCCCTTTGTTTTAAAGGCATGGCCTACAGCAGGGTAGAACAGTGACAGGATAAGCTACTGCTTGAATCCTGACAGACATTTCTCCACAGTGTTTGGGGGAAGGATTCACATTGTCTGACCAGGGATGAGATCACCCACAGCAACAAATTTACACCCAAGTCATAACCTATGGATGAGGGGCAATTCACAGAGCGCATCATTGCACAGTCACCGCAGAGGGGCAGGTGCCAGGTCTGGTCTTTGATTCTTGGGATTCTTATTACTTGCTGCAGTTCTCTTTCCTGTTAGCTAAATTCAAGTCTCACATTATTAAAAATAAATAACTTTATGATTATGCATTTGGTGGTCTGTCCTTGCAGCTGGAAAAGTAATCTGACCATTGGCATGATTAGTCACTGGAAAAAGTAGGCTTTATAAAATCTTTCAGTTTAACTGGTCCTTCACCTCCATGGCTCTCAGCTACTTTAGTCCCACAACTGCTGATCCACCTGCTGGTTGACTCTTGCCTTTTAGTCCTGAATCTTACCTTCAAGCTGTCTCTAGATCCTTGTTCCCATAGATCATATAACGTTGTCCATAAGTCTTATCCTTACACCCATAAAGCATGGACTTTCTTAAAAAAAGAGGAAATAACTTGTAGGAGAGAAGAAGGTGGCAAAAATCTTAAAATCAGCAATCCCCATGAGAAAAAAAGTTTAGAAATATACATATTCCCTCGGCTAGAGGGGATTATATGTGCAAATAACACATTCATAATGAACATAAGTGTTTATAAATACGAACTGCTATTTTGATAATTTTAACTCAGACTTCATTAATTTCTAATGTATAGTTTTCTGCAGTATGAAATGCCCTGTAAACAGAAAGATGTGTTGCAACATAGGAAAAAAACTCCATCCTCTCCTAGATAAAATGTTTTCTGAACAAGCTGCAAACCCAACAGCTGGCTCCCATGAGAGTCATGCTCTCAGATTTATGCTGTTGCTCACTGGCAAATGGCCCTGTAAATGGGTGCTGTGCTTTAGTAGGCTCATACTCCCAACAATTCTGGCTGTGGCACTCCTGAAAAAAATAATTCCTCCATGAAGGAAGTTTAGTCTTTAGATGGGTGCAGTCTGTCTTGAATGATGATACAATCTAAGTACGTCCTACATGTGAAGTCAGTGGATTTTGCTGGCATTGCTGTAGCTGCACTAATGAGGCAACAGCAGAAAACTCCCATGTGTCAGGGTAACTTGCAGATGGGTCTCTCCTAAAAGGAACAGGATATGCCATGAGGCAGATGTATGCCAAGACAAGGTAGAGCGGGGAATTTTGCAGCAAAAGTGAGCCTTTGGAGACTAGCGAATGTGGGGTACAAATCTGCTGAGATGTTCTTCGAAAGCAGTAGATGAGGGGGAATGGCTACATGGGACTTGTTTTAGTGGGGCTGAAAATATTTCCCAGCCTGTATGAAATCCCCTCACCCTGACCATTGCTGATGGCGTGGCTGTTTAAATGCGGGAGATGTGAGAGGTGGAAAACTGTGAGCAGACCTGAAGTAAACCAGGAATTCAACAGGCTGATTTCCTTGGGCATGAGATGGGAGGCTCAAAGGTTCTAAGGGCATGTTAGTTTGGAAAACTTAGTAAACTTAGTATTTTTAGAATCACTCAATAGACCACATATATATATACAAACATTTACTGAAAAAATATTCTCTCAGCAAAATAAAATTTTCTCCTAAGTGACAACTTTCAAAAGCATTATTTAGAGCCCCAGGTTCTAACTTTTCACCCACCACCCTCCCCTCCATGCTGCAGAGCAGAGTTCTAGTTCAGCAACCCATTCCTATCCAGCTTGTATTAGTGCAACTCAGGTATTAGTACTGTCCTGAAGAGATTAATAGTAAGTAAAAAAATATAGTGCGAGGTACATAGCTCATCAAAACTGGTGACACTGCCCTTAGATGAACAACCGGAATATTCCTTTTTCCAGCCACGGTTTTAGTCTCATCACTAAAATACCTCTCGTAGTAAAGTGGTTGTACAAGCTTATTCTCTAGCCAGTTACTCCAAGGTAATGTAATTTAACCAAGCAGAAAATGGTGAAAATTTTCTACCTGCAGCACTGGAAACTGATTTTAATCACTTTGAAATTATTCAGTTTGAATGAACCCGAGCTCTCACCAAAGAGAGAAGGGGAGGAATAAATCAGTCAGCAGATCAGAGTTACAAGTAGAACCTGTACATCTGCAGGCTGGCAGAAGCTCATATTTAAGCTTCTAAATTCATGCCAGTCATTCATGAAACAATCAAAAGCAACATCAGAAATTAAAATTATTTTACTTTACCTTTTTTCATTATACAACTTTTAGTAAAATTTGGTAACGATGTCTGAAAAAATTATAAGCATTTCATGAACTTCTCAAACTTCTGAGATTTTATGCTGTAAGGGGCAAATAAAATTGGAATGGTGACTCATTCTTCAACTGTATTGACTTTTTATAATTGCTTCAAGAATGCTGCTGATTCGCATTTCCCTAAATGGACATCAATTTATTGTTGATATTAACCAGAAATTATATTGCATATATTTAAGGAACACAATGCTGATTTGATTTTTTTTTTCTGAATGTGGGGTGTTGAGGTACAACCTGACCAAGAATATATTTTTTAATCACTATAAAATTTTCAATTTTTTAAAGTATATTCTACATAGAATGAATCTGCCTATATATATGCTATCATTATCCTTGTGCATACCACATAAAGCAACATTCTTTCCAAAAATCTAAATAAACAAGATAAGATCATGGCCATGTTGCATTAAAAGTTGCACAATCAGCTCCCAGTTTTCCATATCATGAGAACATTCTCTCCAAAAAATGGCTTTGTTTATATGGCTTAGCTATATCTAGTTTTCAGATATTTTAGTCATTATTTTCTTGCTGTTTGTTTCCATATCTAAGTAATAAAGCAAGACTTATTATTTTTTGAGTTACCACTAAATCTAAAAGTACACTTCTTCCTTTCTCAGGTGTGAAGCCAAGCATTCTCTCATAGATACGACAGTTTCACCCTCAATGACTTTTTCATAATTAACCAGAACAGGAAAATTTATGTTTCTAAATGAAAATATCACAAGCCTTTTCCAGCCTTTTTTTTTNCCTCCTATGGCATTTGTATTGATCAAAGTGAAATTGTTTTCTTTGTTTTGTAAAGGGTATATATTCCATGGAACTGTCAGAGCAACATAGCTATTTTAAAGACTGAAAATTATGGCATGCCGGATCCTGCCTGTCTGAGACCATACATTCTCAGCAGCCTAAAAGCTCTCTCATCTTAGAAAAGGACAGCTAACAATGGCCTTTTAAGCTACAGGAGACATCAACAACACAGCTGATTCTTTCTTGCAAAGAGTTTCGTTTCCAACTTTTGCTTGATTTTAAAAAGTCAAGAAGTAATCATTAACTCAAGATCCCCAAGCTTTGACAGAAATTGCGTGTGATTTATAATCAACAAGTTCTCTGAGAGGGACCTTAAACCATGCAGTAAAACTCCATGAAGGGAAATTTATCATTCATCAAGGATTACTCTGTCCTCAAGACATATGATGAGGGAACAGGGGCAATTAGGGAATGAGAATTTCTGTGTTGCTTACCAAACAGAATTATTCTAGGGATTCTTGAATTGGACACCAGGGAACAGGTGAACTTTACATACACTTATGGACCTCTAGAGAGCCTGTTAAAATTTCACTGTAGTTCAAAAATGGCCAAGAGGGGAAAAAATAAACTTGAGCTGCAAGGAATGGAAATCCTAGTGACTCTTGGTGATTGTTTAATGATAAAATGTAACTTGGCAAAATTAACAAGTTTATTTAAAAAAATATTACATCTGTGATCATTACAGGGCACACCTCATGGTTTATTACTCACAGCAAATGGAAACCTGAAGCTGTACAAAGCCCCTTGTGCTTCATGTCAGGAGGCACTCAATCACCTGTATGACTCATGAGGCACTTCAAGGTAGAAATCTGACACAGAATAAGGATCCTGGGGCTCAGCTCAGTGTGCTTTTGAGAAGACACTTTTTTCCAAAGCTGGGTGCTTCAGAAGGCCTGACTGACAAAAGAAATCCAGAGCTGTCTTCCAAGCTGTGAAGACTCGTGCTGACATATTTCTTCTTTTAAGCCTAAAGCAACATTTAAAAGACAAAGATCTCATAGTGACAGTGTCAAATCCAATGCGTGTCCAACATCTGCACCTAAGGAGTCTGTAATTCAGCAGTACCCAGGGAATACAATAAGTAGAGAATCTGATGAACTTCAAGTTGACATGTACTGGAGAATCCCTGACAGACATATCCATTTATCACTGTTAGGACCCATTCATCCCTCAGATAATTAGCACTTAGTTTGTAAGGGCCTGCTACTCACAAAAAGCCTCTGATTACAGTCAGATTGAATATTCCCAGGAACTTTGACCGCTGATAGGAAAACCACTCTCCTGAAACCCATACTAAACATAATTAAATGACTTGAGAAGGGACGATTCAAATGCTGTTGCTTTGATACCCTTTCATGGTAAACATTGATGGCTGGATCTGTGAATGTACTGGACTGGAATGCACACTGGAACATGTGCTTCCAACTCCAGAACCACAGCCCTTGATCCCTGATTTCAGCTACCACTTCTCCCTCCAGTCATCTGTGGACTACACAGTGATCAATTTTAGACCTCTTGGGCATTCAGATTTCCACTGCTGAGCTTGAACAGGACTGTCTTCATCATAACAGAGTATGAACTGGAAGTCCAGAGCCTCAGGAACATTAGGCACATGGCTCCCCTGCCAAAAGCTGTACATCTACACCCATAACACATGTTGAGCTCTTGATAAAACTTTGCCAGATAAGCTGGCATTGGTACCTTCCCCATTTCAGCGGTTTCTCCTAAATTCATCCACTTATGCAGAATAAGAATTGTATAAAAAAAGAGCTAGATTTAATCAGCTCCTTTACTAACAAGGCTTCAAATTCACATGTCTTCCTTAACAGAAAAGGAGACTAATTACCAAGCAACAGGCAATGCTGAAGTATGATGATATTTCTCCAGCAAGAAAGGCCTCACAGAAGCCAGAAGGATTCATACATTAATAAACCACAGGTTGAGGCATTAAATGTACTTGAGAGAGATGCAGTGCCCAGCTCTCAAATGCTGGAAAGCCTCTGCTAGTGTTTGGAAACAAAGAGTAATCAGCTAAGAGTTACTTTCTTTCCCTCTACTGCAGACTCGAGATTCTCTATTATACCAGAAAAGCATACATGCTAAGTTCAAGGTCAAAGGAAGTTAGGGGTTAGGAGTTGGAGTACAGTCTGTGACAGCAAAGGCATTTCAATTTACCCCATTTCTTCCCCAGATTGTTTGATTCTGTTTTTCTTCACTACTCTCCCTATGCACATACATCAAAAACACAGTGCCCTCTGTGTAACACCCCCTCCCAGGAGAGGCAAAATTGTATCACGGTTTTCATCCCTCATTACCTTTATCCTTATTTTCCAGTTTATTTCCAAAACATAAATACCAACAAGCTGATTAACTCAATTTGGATGCAGAGAAAGCTGGGCTCAGAGCAGACCAGGCCACAGCAGAATGGTTTTGTCTTCTTCCTTCTCTACCAGGGCAGTACATCCATGTATGAAACTGGAGAAGCCCTGCAGAACATCAAGCTGTAAAAATCAGCAGAACTTCAAACGAAGCTCATGTACCCATTCAAAAACCTTGACAGTGCTACTACAACTTATTTCAGACAAATGGAGAAACTGAGACACAAGTCAATTAAGTGGACATTGCAGCAAGGAAGTACAATAGCAGAGAACAGATCTAAGAGAAATTTCTTGGTAACATAAACTTCCAGTTTATTCCCAAGACTATCCTTTCTTTCTCCAAAGAAATACTTGAATGAATTTTGTTAACTGATCATCGGCTTGAGCCACCTCTGTAATCCCATGAATCTGAATCCATTAAAACTTTAAAGAACAACAGGATTATCACATAAGCACATCATCTGTACTTTAATCATAACATAGGAAGAACCAAGAAGTGTTTCTCTCCCTGCTCAGCTAAATCTTTATGGTATTTAGTTGATGCACAGAATTCAAGTTTTTTTTTTAAATAAAAGTGCCAAATTATATTTGGCTCATCAAGTTTTATACCTCTTGGCTGGATAACTGCCTTGACAATTGACCTTCTGTTGGTTCTCAGATTTAAAGACTGATCTTATCTTATGTATCCATGAAGCAGATGGAGATGAAAAATTATGGTTTTTAAAGGTAAAGATGGTAAAAATATATAATTTTGGAAGTACAGGAAGTTAATTTTGTTCGTGCATCATACAGTTTCACTAATAACTATTATTATTACTATGACTACAACCATGATTTTATTCTTGCTGCAACTTCCCCATACTTCTCATGCTGCCTGGAAAGCACTTACTCTGACACTTCCTCAAAGGCACCTGTGACAAGAAGCACAGCATAAAGCAAGACAAATTCTGGGTAGAGAATTTGCTTGTAAACAAATGATGTCTTGGAAACACACACACACACAGATCCAGCCTATACATGCCACATGTGCAATATATCTAAAAGAGAAATCTAGCACCTAGAGGGCAGGCTAACACTGGCAAAATAACACTTCACACAAAGTGCACCTTCAACATGCATGTTCTCCCAGAGATATGGTGTGCCCAACACTCTGCAGTCTCTCCACCCAGTCTCTTTTTATGGCTTTAGGTCTCATTTGCACATAAATCATCCGAAGGAGTAAATGAACATACCTGGAAAGCACAGGGCAGCCTGTTAAATGCACACACTTTGCTCTCAGTTATGGTGACAGCCTAACTCCAGCAGCAAGCAGCAAGATCTCAGCTCTGTATTGTGCAGTTCTTTATTTGAATGCATAAAAGCTCCTTCACTTTTACTAGTCACTCCTACATGACTTTTATGGATATCCCCAATTATACTCATCTCTGGATTTTGGGAAGGAGGAGCTACTTGAAAAATACCCACAGTTTGAAAAAATATGTCATTTGTGTTAGTTTACTGGGCAAACTGTTGGGGGTTGAGAAAGTTTTCTTTCTGTGTGTGTATGTGCTCTTTTCTTCTCTCAAAGGAATTTTTTCCCCATGTTAAGGGGCGATTGCTGGGGTACTTAAGAAAAACAAAGGACCTAGCCAGCCACAAGGGAGGGGCCCAATTGTCCTTTTTTTTTTGGTCTTGGTGGCATCTTCTCAGGTGGGGGAGCAAAGACATCTGGAGATTTAGAACTGGAAAAAAAGAGGTGGGGTAGAGTGCTTGAGATTCATTGCTCTCCTGGCGTTTGGAGGGAGCGGAGACTGCTGTGCCGGANATCATGGAATTTTCAGCGTTGGCTGCACAGACTTGCATAAATGGCACAAAGAAAATTAAGCATTTCTCTGATCACCAGCTGCTACTTCCTTTCCCTGCTTTTCTCCTTGCTCCCACACAGAATCCCACCAGGGTCAAATTAGAGGAGGGCTAGATAAGCAGACAATCTTAGGTTTACCAGATTCACCTGATACTTGGAAAACCTATATTTTTAATCCAATATGTATTGCTAGCCTTAGCTGTCACTTGATCTATCACTTCATTTCCATTTCTCTGGTTGCCCTCTGCCTGTCTCACCTGATGAGTCTTTGCTATTCCATTTTCCTGTGGTAGAGTCACATCCCGGTCCTGTTCCCCCAGCAAAGGTCATCTCGTGCTGCTGGGACCTTATTTATGTTACACTCCCTCATTTCTGCAGTGTTCCTGCTGTGTAGGACTGAGAGGACTCGCCTGTCCTGCCCTGGGAATGCCAGAGAAGGCTCTGGGGGAGAAGCAGCGCCACAGTGACAAAGCTGCCTCCCCCCTCCCTGCAGTGGCACAGCCAACAGGCACAGCGTGCTGCAGTCACCCACAGATGACTCAAAGCTAAGGCAGGATCAGGAAGCAGAGCTGCACTTCCCAACTGGTAATTTGAGCATTTTGCAGCCTTTTGTAGGAATGGCCTCACAGCGACTTTTGAGGAATAAAATATTATAAAAACACCAGAAGAAAAATAATAATGTAGGCTTGATTGGAGTGGAAGAAACTCCTCTTTATTGCATAATAACTTCCCAGGCCTCCTTTATTTCATTCATTGTCCTCAGAATTAAAGGATACTCATTTAAAATTACTATGCTCAGGAAGCATAATGTAAAATAAAGGGGTATGTCAACTTCAAATACACAGTTCTCCATCACAGCAATTAATTGGTGAAATTAGTCATTGTTTCATAAACTGAAAGCAAGTAAAATATATGTTTGCGATTGACAAAAATGTCACCAATATCATTTAATTATTTTTCCAACTAAGTCATTAGTATTTTCTTTACTCTTATAAAGACACATTTTTCATGGTATAGTATTAGCTTGCAGATATCACCACCTCTGCTTCCCAGGTTGACTCCTTCCCTTTTTGTGCTGAATAAATAGCACTAAAATACAGCAATTAAAAATAAAGGCTACCTTCAGGCTGTACATGAGTGGCTCCAGATTTACCTCAGCATGAATAAAAGCAGAATTGTGCCTACCTTTCTAACTAGGTTCAGATTATTTCCTACCCTTATTTTGCCTGTGAATATCATGGGGCCATAATGAAGTCAAACCATGTTTTTCAATTGAATGCTAGGGAGGAATCATTATTCTATATTATCTTACTATTTCTTCAAGATTTATGGTGATTTCAGTAGTTCATTAATTCCTGACTGCTCCAGATATGCATGGATTGAAAAGATGCACTTTAATTTAGAGAGTGCTCTGCCACTGAGAACATCCACGGGCTACGAACATGCTCTGACTTAATGCCCACAAATTGTCACTCTGAAGTCAATTACCACTGAGCACAGACAGGTCATGTGCATTCAAGCAGCTATAACTCATTCATTTTGCTACTTGTGATCTTGCAATATTGACCAACTCAGACAGAGCTTTTTGACCCTTCTAAAGCCACTGTTAATGAAAATGAGATTTGGGCCTGTGAAATGGGAGCTTCAGCTTGTTCTTTCAAAATACTTTTCAAAATACTTGTTCTTTTAAAAGTACTTTAAGTCTGAAATAATTAATTGGAAGCAGCTTGATTTTACCAAACCTTACAGCAATGTCTAGGTGAGTGAATCTTGCTGTGGCTTTTAGGAAGTGAGGCCAGTGGCACCACATACACTGACTCTCCATCCATGGTGTTTTAAAAGGCAGAGGTACCTTTTAAATGTAGTTGCTGCTGGGCACTGGAAAGTCTGTGAGTCCATCCTCCAAGGCTGCCTGAGAGACCTTACCTTTGCAGCAGGGTCTGTCTGCAGCTGCAGGCGCCGGGAGTACTCCTTTGCACTGACACCCCCTCAGCCTTAGGGAAGCCCCCCCTCTATGACAATCTAGGGAAGAGGGAGAGAGAGGCTTCCACTGAGCTTGGGAGACATGAGAAAATTCAGCTCAGAAACACTGTAATTTTTCAGCCACTTCATGTGAGCTGTGAACTACAATGATTTAAAGGCACCTGGATGGATGCCACGCTGGAGCAGCAGCCCAGCCCCGTCAGTCACAGCACAAGCACAGATCCAACACCTGAATCCTTGCAGCCCTGCCTCTGGGAACTCACACCTCACTGAGAACCCAGAGGTTTCAGAACTATAAGGCGCTGGTATTTTGTCCCCTCTAAGCTTTACTATATTTTGGTCTTACTACGAATAGCTTTAAATGAATACACATCAGCTAAGGGAATTTCATTTCTAGACTGCTGGAAGGGTCAGGACTCTTACTTCAAAATTAATTAGTGAACATTAATTACTCAACAACAGTTATGAAACATTTAAAAGGAAAATGAATATCCAGAAATACCATTAGTAAACACACTCCTGAGGAAATTATTAAATAGTGTTTAATTACTAGTAAAGAAATTTATTAGTTGCTAAATATTAATTACATAAAGCACCATTTTTAATTTGCTGGTGCTATTCATAATTTAAATGACTACTTTTATCTATGTATTTATTTTCCAGTATTAAATGCATTGTTTCTCATTAAGAGTAGAACAAAGTAAATGCTTTATACAGGGATTGATCGCTATTCTGGCTTGACCCCAGCTGCAAGCCTGGCATCTTAGAAACCAAGACACAATTCTTAGCACTTGGGAGCGAAAAAGCACTTTTCTTATGTGATAGCAGAAAGCCATTTCTGTCATCTGTACAAACCAATACTGCCCCTTGATTGAAAAAATAGGTACTAATTATCCAAGGTGTCCTGAATATTCAATAGCTGATACAAGAAATTGCATCAAAAATCACATTTGAACCCAGGCCTCTTGCCACTGATTTTTGCCCCTTTCACAGCTGTGATGACTTCAGCAAGAGCACCAGGAATCCTTTGTCTCCTGCACAACCAGCCCTCAACCATGATGACACTCCTTTCAGAGAGTGTTACACTGAATAATAAAATACATCTTAGTACTACTTCTGTGAGTGGTTTGGGGACTGAGAAAGCAATACTTATTTTGGTGTGTTTGCACTTTGTGAGGTGTACTGATGATTCTTGTGTTCTGCTGAGGAACAGAAAATCAGTAGCTTTTCCCAAGTCTTTATATTGCAACCTATATGGACAAATTTCAAAATAGCTGCATTTAGTATCAGATTATCCAAACCATTTGGGATAACAGTGGAATACAGCGGTCACTGAGGAATGAATATAATTCCTCAGTTTTCCAAAGGATATCTGGTATCGCCTTAGGTTTTATTCCATTCTTCCATCTGTTTAAAGATATTTTAAAGTGTCTTGATTCCGATTAGGCTTAGTTACATTTCTTATCTTACAGATCTCCAGTTATGACTTTTTTCAAAATTCTTTGCAATTTCAAGATGAAGCAGGAAGAAAAAACTGTATTTGCTCATGACCCAGATTGCTCAGTTAAAAAAAAATTCTCCTGCTGTTTTTTTAATTGGAACCATCTGTTATTTCTTGTCTTTCCTGAGAAGAAAAAAAGATTTAAACTCTGGTCTAGGTGTCATCTATATGCAGCACAAAAAGTTAGAGCTCTAAGTTTGGGGTGAAAAGGTGTTAGGACACATTGCAGCTGATATACCAGATATCAGCATTGTTATTAGAGACAAGGAAAAACCTTGTTAAAATTCTGGAATAAAATTTAAAATTTTTTACCTGTCATATTCTTTGCTGAAAATGTTTGTGTTGTTTTGTTATCTTTTCTTAATCTCTTGTGTAGTGAGGCAAAACCAAAATACTGCAACCCTCCTTTCTTTCGGTTGGAAGCATTCCAATTAATTTCCTTTTTAATACTTATAAGGATGGAGTCTCTACAGCTTCTCTGGTCATCCTGACACAGGGTTGAGCCACCATCATGAGTTATTTATTTTTTCCTTCATATCTAACACAGTTTGACTTGCTGCAGCTTGTATTCAACTCCTCTCAAAACCTGGTAATTTGAGAATAGTCTGATTTAACTCCCTAATGGATGATTCTGGAGAAGATGAGGACAGAAGACACTACCCTTGGCTTTTTCCTCTCCAGGCTGAACAAAAACCTCTTCTAGCATATCCAGGCACTCACCTATCTTGGTGATTCACCTCTGAAGTCCCTCCAGTTAATCAGCATCTTTTCTATACTGGGAAGACACAAACTGGACATTATCCTCCAGATGTGGTCTAAAAAGCACGGAATAGAGGTGATCAATCTTTCACTTCTGCCTGCTGGCTGAGCTTTTGCTAATGTAGCTCAATACACCGTTAAAATTTCATATTCAGATGGAAAATATTCCATAGTCTATGGTAATCCCATTAAAAATAGAAAAGAAAATTACCTCGGACAAGAGACTAAAAATATTACATTAACATCTTGATTGTATATGAAATTGGACCACAAAGAGGTGTAAAAACAGTCGAGGCTAAAAATGTATCCATTTTCGGATTAGGAAATATCAATGCAAGTAAATTCCATCCCAGGGTGCAAAGATGTAATCATCTGTGGTGGCTTACAGCTAGTACCTCATTGCTATTTCTGAAATTATACTGTTGTTCATTTCCTTTATTCATCTCTATTTCCCCTGGAGATGATCATGCACTAACACTGGGGCTACTGATATGGAATGGGAGGGAGGCGGGTTGGTGGGAGAATCACCTTGTAGATCAAGTGAATAAAATTATTAAAATTATTAATAAAGAAAAAATGTTTCCTGAATCCATAAA
This sequence comes from Mystacornis crossleyi, assembly GCA_013400655.1. NCBI lineage: Eukaryota > Metazoa > Chordata > Aves > Passeriformes > Timaliidae > Mystacornis > Mystacornis crossleyi. Next base: position 25,181 of record VYZQ01018685.1, read on the forward strand.
TAGGAAAAGTTAATAAAATAACTTCAGGTTTAATTTTGCTTGCATTGGAGTATCATGTTTTTTACAGATTTGCTATTAGATGATATCTATGATCACTTAGCATTCTTTGTCTTTAAATCTTTTCCTTTTTGGTCTCCTCAGCAGCATATTACTGAATTTTCAAAAATATACGCTGTATATATAAAACTATCATGCAAGTATATTGTGTTTCAAAAGCCGTTTATAGAAACTTCTACCCTAGGACAGCACAGAGCCAGTACAGGTCTGACAGGGTATATTTTCTGGGGTCCTCACTATAATTTAAAATGGGCTTTCATAAGTAAAAAAAAAAGGGAAAAAAAACCCAAGAACAAACCACTACAGTGGTTTTGTTTTGCTCCCTAAATACCTTGCCAAACTCCATAGTTTGTGTTATTGCAAATCTGAAGTATTTTAAAATATTAACTTTCCTGCAGCAAGTCAAGGAATGCTCTGAAGTAAAACAGTGTTCCTATTGACATATCACTGACAGATGACAGCTGTTAGAATTTTTTTTCCCCAAAAATCTTTGAAGTCTTTATAATGACACCTTTTTTTTTCCACTGACAATGACAATAAAAGTCAATTACGGTATTTCTTTTTCTTTCCTGGGTCTCTTTGAAATGCTATGTAGAACAAATATTTATTTGTCAGAAGGCAGAATCACTGAAAATAATAAGGTAGTAGAAGACACAAAGTGGAATATTTATAAGGTGTTTGCATTTGATGTGAGCAAACTGCTTCTAGTATTACTGCTTTTAAACACCACAGCACTCTGGATCTGTCTGTCATTAATTTCCTAATTCCACACAAAAATAATTATACAAATTGAAGAGCAATTTTCAGACCTTTTTTTTTCATGAACTCATGATTTATGATGTCTATCATATCCTCTCCTTACAGGAAGTTCAATACAGAACTTCAGTATATGTTCACTAATGAAAATGTCCTGAGAATGCTCCATTCAGGTGGAATCAGTTTAATCCAGCTTTAAACACTTAAATGAGACGACTAAGTGTGAAACCCAGACACCTGAAGCAAGTTGTATAGTCAATGACAGTATGCCCAGACTGTGACTCAAGTAATTTTAAATAACACCTTATTTAAAGTGTCTAAAGTCAGATAAATTTATCTGAATCATAAAGCTCTGTACATATAAGAAAGGTTGGGATTTAGGGTAGAAGTAAAAGGGGGCCATTTTTGACCATGCTTCCTCTCTTGTAGTCCTGGCAAAGTCTCAGAACAAAATATTCCTGCTGATTATCTCTGATAGTTGATTCAGTTCAGTTTTGTATGAGCATTTATTCATTCATGTGGCTGAAAAGTTTTGCCCACACCTAAAATATAGCACAGGATGTTGGTGAAATAATTTAGAACTCAGCAGACGGAAATACATTAGCAGTGAGACCAAAAATATTACATCAAAAGCAAAACAGTGAGATGCAATCCAGTCTTGGTGTTTCCAAACACAGATTTATAGTTTCATCTATGGCCTAACTTCCTTCTGAATGCCAGTTTTATTATTTGCAGACCAGACCTGGGAAAAACTGACATACCATATTTGGAAAAGCTATAGAATACGGAGACTAAGGTCAAGGCCTTCAAAATAGTTTGACAATTTTGTTCCATTTTTCCAGACTCAGTTTATTGGATTCATCTTTTGCAATGGAAGAAGGCATCTAAAAAAATTAGAACTTTAAAAATGTATCCTAAATAGCTTTCCATGGTGACATAAGATATCTTTCATAGCCTCTAACACGGAACCCAAAATCTCGTTACTGCCACCAAGGAATAGCCAAAACATTATGAAAAGTAGAGCAAGTAACCCTGTTATATTTACCTATGTAGCACAATAAAGGTTTTCTGCTGGAGCTCACAGAAATCCCCCTTCCTCTAATTCTCCCTGAAACCCTGTAGACAGTTTTGTTAGTTGTTAACAACAAAAGCAACAACAAATTGCCAAGAAGGACTTCCCACCTTAATTCCTTGGGTCTTTGAGATGAGGGAGAAGTGGGAAAAGAAGGGAAATAACCTCTCAAACTCTTCTAGCAAGACTGAGAAGAAGAAAAGTACTTAGATAACTAGAAATGGTCACAAGTAACTAGTAGGATTCATGAACCGTGCTCCCTGTAAAATCAAGTGGGCAATTAGAAACAAAACAAATTCTATTGGGGACCTATTTGACCTATGAGACATCTAAATGACCCAGATTTTGGCAAATATGGGTGATACCCATAGCAGGACAAACTGCTTTTAGCTACACTGCTGAAAATCTGGGGTCACTGCTGTGGTCATATGAAGTGATGGCTTTTCTGGAAGATCTTTTCCCTACAGCTAATGCCATTAAAATCTGGCAGGAGGCATCAGCATGTATTGCACTTCTACTGGCCTTTCGATCTGCCTGGATTTGCATGATCAGGAGCATGTATTTAAACTGGAGGGGCTGTTTCATCAATGAAGGGAAAAGAAGCAACAACTATGGCCAGTTCCTTTCAAGGCCTGCTGCCTTGAAGCATGAGTTACAATTTGAAATGAAGAGATATGAATAACAAAATAAAACTTCACTGACTCACTGCTGGCTGCAATTCCCAGAAACACATCTTCACCCTAGATCGCCCCGTTTTCTTTTCATTTTATAACTCCCAAGACACAAGATATGAAGAAAATCTTTAAATCTTTCCTAGGGCTTTACTCAGGATAAGCCTGTACCGCAGTCTGCAGTTGTGTGAATGCACTGGATGTTGCTTTAAGTGAGAAGGGTTAGATCCTGGACTCAGTCACCTCGCAGCAGCACAATGCTCCGTGTGAGCCGATTCTCTCCACTTCTTCAGGTTACAGAGGGATTAATGCTATGCAAACAAACACTCCTTGGTTGGGAATACGCAAGGAGGAAGTGCAGTGGTGTTTCACGCACGCTATCAAACAAAAATGACAGTGGTGGCCAGCCAGATGTTTTTTTAAAAGAATAAGTTTCCATCAGAAAGTGATGATTAGGCCTACACCACAAGAGTCCTTAGGAAGACAACAAACGTACTGCCATTTAAAATGAGAGAAGAGAATTTAGAAAAACTAGAGATCTTTTTTTGTCTGTATTATGTCCATTT
>VYZQ01018689.1:22134-36830 GCA_013400655.1 Mystacornis crossleyi
ACTCCAGAGAGGATTATCCCTTGTACAGAGTCAAAATGATGTAAGTCTTCACTGGTTAACAATGTAAGCAGAGGCTTTAAGAAGCAGAAAGGCTTAGCTGGAGATGGCTTTGAAAAACGAATGACGCAAACAAGAAAGTACATTACAAAGTCATTATGTTGTTACTCAGCTGCAGAGTAAGTTCATGCAAGTGCCTTCAGCTGAAGCAGCTGCTTTGCCCGTAACACAGGAATTGTGTTTGTCAATGCACAATCTAATTTGCAGTCCAGACACTTAAATGATGTTCATTTCCTTACACAGTCATTTCTGGCAGGGTTTAACATTTCTTTGTAACTAGGATCACAAATGCCTTTAACCAACTCAGATATCCAGAAGAACATTGATTAAGATTTATCCTACTCCTCCACCAGGAAGCTCAAGTTAACTGTTATACCCAGATTTATTCCCTCAACTAAGCATGTGAGCTGCCTCCCACTGGCAACCATATCTAATAGACCTAAGTGAGAAAGGGAAAAAAAGTGGTATTGTACCTGTTGATCAATATAGTCCTGAAGAATAGAAAACCAGGATTTTTTTACTGATGCTATACCATCACTGAAAGCTTCTTTGGGTCTCCAGAGAATTTCTTTGGGAAGTAAATTGGAATCTTCAAAGGACAATCTTAAAAGGTATTTTTCAATTCCATTCTGTTTGCAGAACAAAAAACAATGTCATGAGTCTCAGGAATTGTAGTGCAAAGATCTGGATTTAAACACTTGTGAAATTGTTTCCTTTCAGAAGTTTAGTCAGAAAAGGGTTCCCAGTAGCCCAACAATTCAGTAAAATATTTAAGAGTATGCTTGACTTTGGGTAGAGGACTTAACCATCGAATTCAGCAATTCCATCTTGCTTAGAAGATGTATCAGTGAATTTGTAAGCTTACACTTGGATCCAACCCTAGTTTTACATACCTTTGGGATCCGCAGCTCTGCTGGCAGAGATAAATAATAAGAAGTAAACCGATGATCCAAAAATGGGACTCTCAGTTCAAGGCTAAGCAGGGGAAATAAATAGAAAAAGATACGGAATTAATCCAACAAGCCATCTACTTAGAAATTCCACAGCAGCTAAGCTTTCCCTGTCTTTCATATAAACACCAGGTTTTCTGCTTTTATTTAGAAGAAATTTCACTTGCATATTTACAACTACCTGGTAAAACATTCACCAATTTGTAAAATGTATGGTCTACACAGAATAAAGACTGTGATGTTTTATAATGCCATATGCTGGGCAGTTTATAGTGCCTTGAATTTACAGACTACAGTCCTACAGGATCTGCAACCACTGCAACATGCATGCAAAGCGCATTTAAAGAATCCTCTTTCTCTCAGAGAACTACCAAGTCACTCACTAGGAGTGCATCAGCATTTGTAAACATATCACAGAACCAAGCAAGGACTTCTGCTGTCATTTCTGAAATCTACATTTGTTTGTGTTTTCAAGAAACAACAAAAAGGAGCTCTACAGCATTCACACTAGTTCTCTCCTATACCAGTGGTAGATATACACATACCAAGCCTTCCTGCTTTTGTATACGACAGCTTCTAAGGACACAGAAGGCAACAAAGAAAACGACAGTAACTGCATCTTCAGCAGAAAGAACTCCTCTCAGTGTGACTCCTCAAGAGGCATTACGCTGCCAGCTTCACATATGAAAGGAGATGTTATACTGCATCCCAGTAATTTCATTGTCTCTTTAGTTTCTACTCTGATAATAAGCTTCCGCTACTTCAAGTAATACCCACCTTATCACTAAAAAACAAAATGAATCCAGTACTGAGTATTCAGTAATCAAATACTGAGGGCTCCATTTCTCCATATACTGACAAGATTTGCACTGCAAGTCTTTCCTTACAGTTATTCTTGTTCCTAACTGGTAATGGCAGTTTCATCCTTTCCTCTCTACTCTTAGTTCCTCTCCCTTTTCTCCATAAATCTGAACTCCTTAAATTCTGTTTTAATTTGTTAATGAGGGTTCTTTCTTCCTAGCAGTGCTGTGCAGCGGAGACCAAAGAAAAACAAAAGCAGCCACCATGTGATATTAAACAGCCTTGACAATGTTGCGAAAATTTTCAGCATGAAACAAATTATGAGGCAAATGGCAGGTCTCCAGCACTTTACCCAACCTTTTTATAGGAAAGGCAAACATAAGAAAATTGTAAAAAGCTGTGCAACTCATTTTGTGGAGCAAGATCAGTATACAACAAAAGCTTCCCAATAGCTAAGTTGTTTGCTTTCCCAAAGGTACCATCTTTTTCTTATCTATAGACAGCTTTCCAACACTACTCTCAGTTTAATTAATGTATTTCTTTTAGTAAAATGCTTCTGTTTAGTAAAACAACACTGTTTTCTACAGCACTCAATTTGGAGATTCTTTAAGGTATCAGTTACACATATACTAATACCTCTTTATTACAGTCAGCAACCTGACCAGTGCACATTTCTCTTTTCAGTATGTTCTTTTCGTACCGATGATCATCCGATTCAAGATTCCTCTTTGTCTAAACCTCCAAAGACCCCAAAGTCAAATAAAAGTTTGCCTTCCCTCCTTAACTCTGAATATTTGTATTTCTAATTCACTGCTTCTGTAAAGACCAGTACAGTCCCAGACACAAAATATTTCAGTTGGCAACACAGTGCGCCCTATAGTTACAGATCAGATTAAATCTGGCAGTGTGCTTTACTGTTGCTCAAATTCCTTCAGGCTATAACTTCATGTTGGCATACAAATTCTCAGCAGTCTTTTCCTGCCTAATCATCACTTGCTTTTAAATTATGAGTGCTCAGCATTCAAGGGAATACATTTTACCCATGTGCTGCGGTAGTTCTGTCTGCGCGAAGTACATCAAACAGGTAGAGCTCTTTCAGAAGCCTCTCACTCTCTTCTGCAGCTTCCTCTGGAGATGGTGCCTGAAAACAAACACAGCATGGAGCACAAGGTGGAACAAAGCTGCACTGAGGGAACCATTGCTGGCTGTCCTGCATTTAAATTGTAGTGAATTGAATTTGAATTGATCACCAAAAGATCTCAAACCCAGCAAAAACTACATACAAGAAATAACAGTCTCAGGAACTGCTGAAGATTAAGAAAGCTGGTTTTTAGGTGATTAAATCCCTTGGATTTTATGCCACCCCAGAAGAAAAACTCAACAAATATACAGTTGTGACAACTCTCAAACATCATACCTTGAAATCTCAGAGATGTTCTGTTAAAAGGCAGAACAACCAGCTCTAGGGCATTCTGTATAGTGAATATATTTACCTTATGGAAATATATATATCCTTGTGTCAGCTCATCTGATCCTTCTCCTGAAAAAATGACCACACTGTCTGTTTTCTTCCGAATATATTTGGAGACAAGATACATACCTTAAAAAAAAAAAAGGNACATTTTAGGATGACACAAGATCAACTGAGTAAAATGCCATAGCTTGCATTACACAAAAGGTCCCACTGGATTAGGGGTTTTCCCCTCTTTCCAGGCTGGCAATGTTTTGTTAGAAGCTGCTGGTGACTTCCTTCACCTCTCAGAATCAAACGTATACTCTAAGAACCCGTGTTACTAAACCTATGTTACTAAAGGGCAATAATAAATCCTTCATATTAGTATTAAAATTATGCAAGGAAAGGGTAACTATGCTTTACTATCATGATATTCAATACCCCAGAAAACCTGTGAATTTCCCCCTTCCTCAAAGGTTCATACTTACTAGAGCAGAAAACTTAGACCTGCAGATCTAATGTTTCTTCTTTATGTAACTCATTGTTTTTCGTCTCAAAGCTTCAAGAATAGTTCTTGACATGTTTTGTGCAGTCAGGGACATGCAAATAATTGCTTTTGCCTCAGTGTGATATCACAGATAAGACTGGGGAGCAGAACTTTGGAGTCCCAGTCCGCAGGTTCTGTGCCAGCCAAAGGATCTAGCAGATGACCATGTGGGTTTGCATAGAATTTTACTTGGGTGATATAAACCAAAGATTGCCATTAAGAAAATCTTACCAATAGAAGCTCTTATTGTTGTTATATCGTAGGTTTCCAACGAGAAGATAACCTCCTCTATTGCCTGAATCCCCTCTTCAGTATTAAGTATTACTTCATGATGTTCACTGCCTATATGTGCTGCCACCTGTTTGCAAAAGGTCAAAACAATGCATCACTTTTCAACTAAAACATTTTATAAACATACACTGGGTGTAAAGCAAACACATTCAGTGAAAGCACCAGCTCCCTTCTGCTACAGTGAAAATTATGACATTAGACCAAGAAAAGACACTACTTAAGCAGCTCTTTGACTTTCAGTGGTGTGTTCACCGGAGAGAACAGTCTCCTTAATTACAGTGTTCAATCATGATTGCAACAGACCATCCAGCTGCTTGCCTAAAACATTCACAGAATCTGTAGAGACTGTAAATATTCCAGATATGTGCCCTTAAGAGAAAAAGCAGCACAAAAGTCATGAAAGCCTGCATAGTACCCCAGATGCCAAACAGTTTGTACAAAGCTGTTAATTCAGCAAACTGATAATTAACTTACAATACTTAACATATATACAAATGCCTTAGTATCAGAACCATAGCATGGAGATCTACCCTAAAACCCAGAGGCAGAACTGAGACAAGTCCAAAGTACCATCCTTTCAGCAACAATGCAACAGGGACTCCATCATGAAAGTCTTCCAAATGCAACAGAAAACAGGTAAGGTTCCAGATGCCTCTTTTGTAAGATTAGGCAGCAAATGTTGTACCAAATGACTTACTGCAAACTGATTTACATCACAGCAACAAATGAATATGCAGTGTTACTATTAATGCCATACCATCAAGTTAGCACCATTAATATACACTGTTTAGCATTCAGTAGCTCAGAACAAACTGAAAGCAATGCTTAAGATACCTTCCTGGCAGCAAGTAAGTCAGGACTGTTTTCCATTCCAATTGCAAAGGTTTGTAATGGATAATTAATGTTGATTTCTTTCATCAGTTTCAGAAGAACAGCTGCAACCAAACTGGAATCTAAGCCCCCTGCCAACAAAACAAATCATCTGATTAGGTGTTTGAATGATGTTTTGCTTCCCCCTTGAGGAATCTAGATACTGGAATCCTATGAGTGGGCTTCATTTTTAAGCTGCGTGAAGGTACTTCTCATACAAGTGTCTCTGCTTAATAAAAGAATCAGGCAACTTTAGTGGAACATCTTCAGTACCAGTTGTTAGTACTCTGGGTGTCAGAATGTCAGAAGCATCAGTGGAATGCCTTCTTTAAGAGAAACAGGAAGTGTTCTGAACACATTGTACCACTACAGAATATGCTCCTTCTCAACTCTGCTAAAATGGGATTTATTCCCCATTTCAAAACCACTCCCTATCTTCCTCTTACCTACACATTTGATAGTCTACTGATAGGACTAGGGATTTTTTTTTTGTTTGCTGTAAGTAAAAGAACAAAATGCTTAGGATAAGGGTTCCACTCTTCAATCATTCTTTTTTTCTCTCCTCTTCTTGCTAGAGGAGAGTGAAAGGATTTTGAACAGTTTGGAGAACAAGCGAAAAATAAAACCAAGAGATGCACAAGCTCCCCATATGTACTCCAAGGATCCACCTTCTTATTATCATGAGCTAGTTCTGCTAATCCTTGGCTAGTTCTACTTGCTTTTCTCCTACAAAATACTGAGCAAAACACAGTACCTGTTTGCCCACATCCGCCTGCAGTTCTGATAAGCAATGAGGCAAAACTCTCTTCTCTTTGTTTCCTACAGTCTTGCATGTGTTTTTTCAGCTAAGTGCATTCGCATCAATTCCCACCCTGATCCCCTTTGTGGACATGCTATCTTGTAAAAAAAATATTTCCTGTTGAAATTACATGCAAATTCTGAGAAAAGGAGAGCACAGAAAACAGAATGCTCAGGATGCGGAAATCAGGAAAATAAAAACCCGAGTCCCCACTGTGAAGTTGAAGAATTCCCTCTGTGACTGAAAACAAAAGCAATCCTCTGTGATGTTCCAAGCATACTCAAAATTTTGAAGCACTGAGATACTGTGGTATTATTTATACCAGTACAGGCACTTAGTTTTGCTGCTTCCTGAATGTGCATCCGAGGAGCTGCTGACTGCCTTCTACTTAGATATTTCAGATTTGGGGTTTAAACAAGATCTTTTACTGAAACTGAGATCTTCCAACTCTGTGTATCTTCCTGTTTAATTTACCTTCTTCCGACCTTTTATGATTGCATAGTAAAGTAACGGTCTAGCAGTATCTCCTGGTCAGTTCTCTCTCATTCAGATGCACATTTAATAGGGGTCATGACAAATGAGTGTAATTACTGTTGCTCAGTGAATGCACACAAGGCATTCCAGAACTCTAACCACAGGTACCAAGCGCTACACAAACACAGGAAACACAAGTGTCAGTCCCGTGGTTACAGAGCCTTACCTCTGTAAAGTACCTCTGTAACACTGAACCATCAGATCACAGCAGTGATCAGCTAAGTCAGTGAACAATTTCCTGTACCACAGGCTATTGTCTTATCTGCAGAAAAGTGCAGCAAATAATTTTGGCCCAGATGTTCTCCTGTAATATGGTAAATTAAGGAAGTTCAGGATGGAGACTAAAGCAAAGGTGGCAAGTAAGAATTTCACTTCCTCCTGCTTCTGAAACATGACAAGGCTTTCTTCTAGGTTCAATCTGCACAAAGTGAATGTAGTAATTACATTTTCTTTTTAGACACCAACCTAAGCCTAAATTTCATGTATTTAAGAATACACTGAGTGATTTTCAATAGGAATACTATATTTATTTGTCTTATTTTAAAATGCTCAGTGTCTCAATAAGCCAAGATCCTAGCCCAGAGTAAACTTTAAAAGCATAAGACTTTCAAGATACTCGTAAACTGGAAAACTTTATTCCAAACTAACAAGTTCTCTGTTGCCTGTTCTAAAAAGCAAATGAAGATTCAGATGACTTTAGGTGATCACATGACAGCAGAACAGCCAATATACTTTCCTTTAACTAGGAGAGGATGGGGAAAAGAGAGAGAAGGTACAGAATCATTGTGGTTCTTGCTATTTACCTGACAGAAGACAACCAATCCTCCGGTGAGCCATCAAACGTTTTCTAACAGCATTTTCAAATAGAATACGGATGTTGTTTTTCACTGTTTCAAGGTCAAAACCTGCTCAAAAAAGAAAAGAGAAAGGTAAAAAATGTCCAAAAAGTGTTACTCAGGCTTTGCTGGATGATGCTAACTAGGAAACAAGGGTATTTGTCTGAATCTCCTTTGATAACAAGGACACTCAAGTCCATCTTTGTACACGTCTGCCTACAAAAACAATTCTAAAGTCCCTACATTTAAAGGTTCTTCCAGATTGTTTTCTTTCTTAAATGGTACTTTTTAAAACAATCAAAGCAAATTTTACATTCAAAGATTATGATTTTTTCACTTTTAAATCAGAGTAAGTAGCAAAATCTTTGCTGTACTACCTGAAGGCAGAGCTTCCACTGTATCACATGCAACATGGAGTGGTTCATCTTTGCAGCTATGAAATTTTACTACTTCCACTGATGCAACCTTGCCAGAGGGCTTTAAATCCAACACTTCATAATGACCCGGAAGAAACGGTTCCACTTTAGAACATAAGGATGTTGAATGCTTTAAGTTGATAAGTCCTACACATAAAACGGTAAAGAAGAAAAATGTCAGAGTTTTCGACTTAAAATGGTTAAGTTATACCTCACTTAAGAGCTTCTCTACTAAAACTATACACAAATATTTTCTCTGAATCCTAAACCTGGTATTAAAATAATATCCTTTTGTGTCACCATGAGTCCAGGCTAGGGCATGATTCTGCTTCTGGTGGGATGTACACATAGATCTGAGCCATCTCAAGCTGAGGCAGATAGCAGAGAAAGCAAACCCTCAAGTTTTACTAACTGGCAAATAGCAATTTATCCTTGTGAGCACTAGGAAGAGCACTTTTCTAACTGACTACATGATGTCCAGGTCAAGGTATAATATGCTTAGGAGAATTTGAATGACAATTATTAACTAATTTTGTGTTTAAAATCAAGTGTAGTCAAGCCAACAAGGAGTTTGCAATAAAACAACATCATTGTAGTGATTGCTTAATTGACATATATTTAGTGATTTCAAAACTCATCAGTTCTTGACCGATCTACTCCATTGCTATTGAATTCCAGGTATCAGACTTGTAGCCAAAGCTCATTTCCATTCCCCATGTGAAAGAGGATGTTGTGCACCTGCTGGTCACCTGGATGCCCCTTGAGGACACCCTCAAAAGGGACACTGAATTGCTGTTAGAGAGGGACTGGTAATTCACTGTGATTGTTATAGGACACAGTCTCCAGAACATTCACTTCCCTTCTTCCTTCCCAAGCAACAGAAATGGTGCAGCTTTTAGTATTACTACATAGTACAACTATTAGAAGAGTCAACCTACATTGGAGTCTGATAACAAAATACATATACAATAATTGGGAGAGAAATAATCATAAAAGTCAATTTTAGCCAAAGTACGTTTTAGGCAATAAACTCCCTTTTGACACTGTTTGGATTTGTTTGTGATAGTGCCAAGACTAGAGATAACTACTTTAAAAGAGAGACCGTTGATGTGTCATCTCAAAGCAAAAAAATCATCATCAAATAAAGTAATTCTGGGAAATTACCCTACGCTGCAGTAAATTTCAGTTTCAAATTTCCTGGCTTTTAAAAATTAGCAGTTCTTGTGGTGTAATTACTTAGTTCACTACCTAACACCAAGGCCAAAGTCTAATATAATTTATTGTAGCATAAGTCTAGTCTAAGTCAATAGACTATATTTAACTTTGGCCTAGCATAAAACATCTTGAATTCAATACTGCTATGACTCCAGAACACAAAGAATTCTTGTTAAATAAGCAAATTATTTTGGAGACACTAGGGACAATTAAACATCTTGGATGTTTTTATTTTATTGATGTGTAGTTCTTATACTACTAAATATAGCTCATATATTACTGAACTTACAGTTCATTTTCTCTTCACACTAAGAAGAAAAGCCCGATAAAGAAGTTTGTCTCCAACAGCAATACTTAAGATTATTTAGGCACTAAACACAACTGGCTTTACCTTTTGCCTCAGAACAGACACCCAAAAATCCATCATCAGTCAGCACCTTAAACAGTGGTCTGACCCCATAGGTATCTCTCGCCAGAAACACTTTTCTGTTTGCAGTGTCCAGGAGGATGAAAGCAAATACACCATCTAGCATGGATGCTGTTTGTTCTATTCCTCCTCTGTTGTACAGATGAAGGATAACCTCACCATCCACTAATGTTTGAAAGTCAAATCCAAACTGCTTCTGCAGCTAAGAAAAAATATAAAGAAAAACATAAATAAGCATTTGCAAACATTGGCTGCTTAGTAATTGTTTCATAAGAATAATCTTGTATGTCAAATCATGGTTTAAAAGTTAGATAAATATTTCTGCCAAAGAAGGAAATTATACGTTTGTGTTCAAATTTGTACTGGGTTTGCGTGGCCAAGCTTTGGTACTGGAGGGACTACAAGGGCGGTTTCTGTGAGAAGCTGCCAGAAGCGTTCCCCACATCTGCCAGAGCCAATGTCAGGTGGCTCCAGGATGGATCCATCGCTGACCGAGGGTGAGCCACTCAGGAATGACAGTGATGCTTCTGTGGTAACATATTTAAGAAGAAAGAAAAGTCACTGTGCAGATGCAATTGCGGCCAGAGAAGAGCAGGGTGAGAACATGTGGAGAGGAACAGCCTTGCGGACACCAAGGTCAGTGCAGAATGAGGGGCAGGAGGTGCTCCAGGTGCCAGAGCTGGGATTCCTCTGCAGCCCGTGGTGCAGCCTACAAGTGAAGCAGCTGTGCCTCTGCAGCCCATGGAGGATCACAGGGATGCAGAGATCCATCCACAGCCTGTGGAGGAGCCCCACACCAGAGCAGGTGGATGCCTGAGAGGGGGCTGTGAACCCATGGGAGACCCATGCTGGAGCAGGGTCCTGGCAGGGACCTGCAGACCTGTGGCGAGAGGAGCCCATGCTGGAGCAGGTATCCTGGTAGGGCTCGTGACCCTGTGAGGGACCCATGCTGCAGCAGGCTGTGCCTGAAGGACTGCACCCCATGAAGAGTGACCCACACTGGAGCAGTCTTTGCAGAACTGTTGCTGTGGGACATACTCATGCTGGAGAAGTTTGTGGAGGACTGTCTCCTGTGAGAAGGACCCCACACTGGAGCAGGGGAAGAAATCGCCTTCAGTGGTGGCAGGAACATCATGTGATAACTGATCATATCCCCCATTTTCTGCTTCCCTGCTGGGGAGGAGAAGATAGAGCTCAGGAAGAAAGAAGGGGTGGACGGAAAGTTTCTTTTTTTAAGGCTTATTTTACTTCTCATTATCCTGCTCTGATTTTGTTGGTAATAAATTCAATTTAATTTAATTTCCCTAAGTTCAGTCTGTTTTACCCATGATAGCATTTGGTGAGTGATCTCCCCCCATCCTTATCTCAACTCATGAAACTTTAGTTGTATTTTCCTGTCCACTTGTTGGAGGGAATCTTTGGTGAGTGCCTGGCATCCAGCCAGGGGCAACCCACTACAAAAATTTTATCCAGGATCATCTCTTAAGCAATGAGACTGACACTGCAGTCTTAACCAATTCCCATTAAGACAAGTATTCAAGGATACATTTCTATGTGAGGAGGTCGAACTGCAAACCCATGACCCTGGGCTTCAGAAGCACTAGCCAGCCACTGTCTAAAAAAAGCCACCAAACAACTCAAAACACATAGACATGTGCAACATCTCTGCAGAGTAAAGTACTTTGGAAATAATCTTTGGTTTACTTATGCAGTCACTGCAATTCCTCAGCATTTTTTTATGCAGAGAATTTCCTTCTGCCTAATCTTCCTCCATTCCTCAAACCAGCCTTTTCACTCTACCTGTGCATATAAAATGGGGGAGGAAGAAATTAGCTGTCAGACATTAAGTCAGACCAAATATTCTTCGTGTTCTTCTCCTGCTACTCTTAGAAGTCCTTTCAATACATACAAAACAGAGGGAAAGAGAAGGTTTCACTAAAACTCTTAACAAGCCAAGAAACCCACAAAACCAATGCTTTAACATTTTAAGTTCTTTGGTTTTAATTTTTACTTATGAGGCAGTCTTAGATCAAATTGAGTCATTGTTAAAATAAGTAAGTCATTGCCCTAAGGAAGGCACCTGTTTCACTGATGATCCTTTCCTAGGCAGGGTTCAGCTACAAAGAAAGAAAAATCTCATTATAAAGAAAGAGGGTACATAATGTAGCGACAACAACCAAATACCTGTAGAATGCAAGTGTTGCACAATTAAGGTACCCTTAGGACTGTGTGTAGCATGATTGAGAGTAATTCTTACTGCTTTCAACAGCAGAAAGACTACAACGCAAAAACACTGCAAGTAATACAGACTGTTGGTACATTTCACATGTACTGCAGGGCAAAGTCTCACGCTTCAAATAGCCAGATACTTGAAGACTGGGAAAAAAATAAAAAATCTCCTGCCTATTCAGTCAATTTCAAAAAAATTTCCAATGATGTAACTGATGTCACTGATGTGACTGACAGCAGCCTGACTTGTCTTAAAAAATGTGACGTTAGAAATGTTAAAATTTAGCATTAGAAATGCTATAGTATCTCAGATTATTCATACATTTCTGATGCTACCACACTTAGAATGTGATACATTCTACACATTCATTCAGCATGATTCAGAATCAGACACAGTTTTGAGCTGCTTTATACATCAGTTTGGATGATCTGAATCACCTTGCCAAGTAGCACAGGCAGCATGGACATCGCAGCACAGGGACTGAGGAACACTGACAGTGTTTAGCAGCAGCAGCATCGCATCCATCAGGGACATTTAGAAACTTTAGGAACTAAACAGAGTTGCTGCTTGTTTTGTGCCTAAGACACTTAAGATGGCTCTCAAAAATCCCACAAAAAACCTGACTTCTGCTGCAGATACCTAAGGACTTTTGTGGCATACTGAAAACATCTCCCTAAGGCTTATTGCTTTTATATAAATACATATATACGCGTACTATGCATCACTATATTTTATGACATATTCCATCTAGACTGAGATGCAGTAATTAAAATGCAATACCCAACAACTTGGGAGAATGATGACCAAAACAACTGAAGAGCAAGACAGTCTAAAAGCATCTGTATTATGAAGACAGAAGAAAGGGAGAAAGAAGCTTGGAATTCTCCTCTGCAAGACATAATGAAGAATGTGTCTTAACTCTTAACTGAACAAACCTGAAGATACAAATATTTATTGCCTTTCTCGTCAATTAAAGAGTGATTTCTCAGTATTAAAGATTAAGTACGTTGCTAAATAAGCTACCAGATTCACAGTTTGAGATAATTTGCTTCCTTTTAAATACTAGTTCTTTGCTAACTTTCAATTTTTTTTTCTGATATTCTAGTCCAACACAGTTTTAAAGATGTTCTGAATATCCGCTAGTCTTGAAATTAAAAAAAAACCAGAATTTTTTAAAAATTACTTGTCACGTATAAAACACTTACCTGTTTAAAATTGTAGATTTCTCCATTGTAACACAGCCACAGGTATGGAAACTTCTTCACCCGGATAGGCTGCATACCATATAACTGATCAACAACTGCCAGGCGGTGGAAACCAAAACAGCAGTTGGTGAAACCATTGACATTCTCAAAACGAAATGCATCAGGACCTCTGTGTGCTATCTTCATGGCACTTAGACACTGCACAGAAAGGCATTCATCGCTCCCAAACAAGGCCCAGATACCGCACATTGTGAGGCTCTTGTTCTACCTGCAAGTGGAGAACCTGTTCAGTAGAGACATTAACACTGTAAGCAAGAGATGACACTATGTACTGGGTCTGGCTGAGAGGGAGTTCATTTTCCCCTCAGCAGCCCCCATAGTGCTGTGTTTTGTGTTGGTGTCACAGCAGTGTTTTGGCTACTGCTGAGCAATGCTCACACAGCATCAACGCAAGCCAACATTTCCCCCTCACCAGAAGTCTGGGGGCAGGCAACATCTTGGGAGGCAAGGCAGCCAGGACAGCTGACCTAAACCATCCAAAGGGATATTCCATATCTGATGCCTGCCCAGATAAAGAGATCAAAGGGAAAGGAGGATAAAGGGGGAGCAATTACTACATGTGCTGAAGCCCTGCTTCCCAGGAAGTGGCTGGACATCACTTACTGATGGGAATGAAAGAATAAAATATTTGTTTTTTCCTTTTGCTTCTGCACGATCTTCACTTTTCCTTAAATAAACTGCCTTTATCTCAACCCATAATGTTTTTTATTTTTCATCATATTTTCTTGCCCCTCACCCCATCCTGCTGAAGAGGGAGTGATAGAGTGCTTTTGTGAGCACCTGGCATCCAGCCAAGGTTAACCCACCACACACCTAAAAAACACAGATAACAGATGTAGACTATTAATCACTTAACTGTCAAGAGGCCTGATCAAAAGAATAGCAGACATTACTAGCATGAAGTAAAACCTGGCTTGCATATAAAGTATGATAAGCAAATTTTTGCCACCAAGAAATGAGGTTTAAGTTTTACCTTTAGCTACAGCAAGGCTGCCTACTATTTTGTTTGGGGGTTTTTTTTGTTTGTTTGTTTGTTTTATATAGAGCACAAATAGAACAAATCATTACTGGTCACAGAGTATGAGCCATTGAAGTAACATCATCTCATGAGAAACGTTAACCATCCTTTCAGTTTGTCGCCCTTTCACACAAAGGGGGTTTATAACAGAGGGAGGCTCTTTAGCAAGACCTGTAGTGACAGGACAAGCGGGAACTGTTTCGAACCAAAGGAGCATAGGTTTAGACTGGAGTTCCCCATCAGCCGCGTGGCAGGCCCAGATGGCAAAGTTGTGGAGGGAGCAGTGCTGTCCCAGTGCCATGCTCCCTCGCCCTGGCACGCTGCTGCAGACCCGGTGTCTCTGGAGATACACGCAGGCCTTGTAGCTCTCTGAACCCTAACCCTAAGAGTACAGCTGGGCTGAAGCTGGCAACCTCCAGATCAAGTGATGTCGCTGGAGCCACCAGCCCAACGCGGCCATTAGGGTTAAGGTTCAGGGAGTCACAAAGCCTACAGCTACAGAGACCCTAGGGATGCAAAAGGCGTGCCAAAGTGAGCACGGCACTGCATCAACACTGCTCCCCCGCCACATCTTTCCCATCTGGACAAGCGATGGCGCTGCGGACCTCAGCCTCACCACATGGAGCTGGGCTTTCCCACCATCTGGAGCGTCCTCCTGGTAACCCGCGGTCTCCGGGAGACCGCGGGCACTCGGGGCAGGTTCCCTCCGCGCACACCCGCTCCCCTCGGGCCCCTCCATGCGGCCGCCCCTTCCTCCGGCGGCTGCCGCGCATCCCGGGCCCGCCGCTCCCTCGCCAGNCATGGAGCTGTGCTTTCCCACCATCTGGAGCGTCCTCCTGGTAACCCGCGGTCTCCGGGAGACCGCGGGCACTCGGGGCAGGTTCCCTCCGCGCACACCCGCTCCCCTCGGGCCCCTCCATGCGGCCGCCCCTTCCTCCGGCGGCTGCCGCGCATCACGGGCCCGCCGCTCCCTCGCCAGCCGGCGGT
>VYZQ01018689.1:37902-48463 GCA_013400655.1 Mystacornis crossleyi
CTTGCTTAACAATGCATTTAGCCTGACTAACAGATTTTGCCTTGCCAAGCAAAAGGAAGGAAGGGGGAATGCAAGACCATTGATTAGGGAAGCATACGTGACTAAGAGATCCTGTTTTCAGACCCTAAAGCCAGCTTAAACCTGCTCTAGAGTTTGGACTACAGCCAGGGACCTAGAAAGCATGCACAAGAAAGAAAGGTAAAAAGTTCAAACCGAGAAAGAGTACTGAGGAAGATCTTACTTCATCCCAGAGACTATGGCCCATGACCACCGAGAGGCACTGTGCAGGTGCAAAACATACGGAAATGATTTATAGGCTCATTATAATATGAAGTGGGGCCAGGCGGAGCTAGGCAATGAATATGTACAGGCATATTCAGAAACTTGATGCATATGTAACAGTTTGGGAAACAAAATGAGAGGTGAAAGTTGGGAAATAAAATGAGAAACGCGCAAGCCTTTGTGGAGAGATCCTGCTTGTCACCTTGGCCGAATAAAGGTATACCTACTTTACCACTTTAATTAGTGATAAAGTCTTTTCCGCATATCAATGGTGTTATATACAGGACTGTTGGCAGAAATACTACACACAGTCTGTTTTTTAATATCGGCAACGTTAGTGTTTGGTAGTCATAAAAGCGCAAGAAAACACTGGTATGTCCCTGGCCTTTTCTCTACTATTGTCAAGTAGCCCATTATAGTCTTTCTATATTAAGTCTCATTCTTCCATATCCAGACTTTTCTGTCAGCATACCCACAGACAGCACTAGATGTAATTAGACCTCCGTCTCTCACCTGTGTTCTTCTCAAGTCACATCTTCCCTCTCAATTTTCTTATTCCTGCAGACATTATCACATGTAATAGTTTCTCCAAAGCATTGTCTTCTCCACTCTACTCCTCTAAAGTTGATTTTTCATTACATTTTTGTTGAAAGAAATTTAAATTTCTTCTAGCTGTGTTGAGAGAACAGGTTTGCATGTAAATATTGGGTGCCATTAGTAGCTAGGAGACCTTCCACTTTGTGATATGTGTTTAGTACCTGAGAGTAACCACCTGGCCACAGACTGAAACCATTTAATAATGGCTGAAAAACACTGTAAAAAACTTCCTGATTAATTAATTAGGAAGTGCTTGCATTAGTTTTTATTCTAATCAGCTGAGATGAAAGGCTAAGAGGTTTCTCTGATGGCAACAGGTAAGTGAGTAAAATGTCTAAGTTAACAGTTAACCCAAAGCTAACAGGTAAGTGAATACAATGTAGAATGAACTGGTGCAGCCTCATGACTTACACTGAACTGGTCATTGTCAGCTCAGCTCTCAGCTGAGCATTTCTTATAAATGGAGTCTGTGCTTTTCATCTTGCCCCATTAAAGATGAGTACCTTTGCTGCATCTGTTGAATGTGGTGCCACCAGCATGCTTGGAAGACTGGAAATACCTAAATTCTGTGAGATTAAGGAAATGTGTTTGGAGAGGAGACAGAACTGAGGGAAAGGGAAGAAGTGGAGGCTGTGATTAACAAAGGCATACGGTGAAGGTCTTTTGCTTTCACAGCAATGACTAACAAATTAACAGCCTGTGGTACCAAGGGTTTTACAGGGCATAGTCCCCTGAAGATAGCCCTCACGAGAGGGCTTTTTGCATAAGAGAACACAGTTGGTTTTGTAATAGTGGCTCTCCCAGCTCTCTACTCCCATCCTTTGCTCTCACTGGAGCTGTGCAAGAAAACAAGATCTGAAGTGGGAAACAATGGCAAGACTCAAATATTAGAGAAAGACTTTCCCCTTTCTGCCCTCATCCAATGCAGATTCTCTGGAGTTTCTCGGGCAGGAATTGAACACCCTTTGCTGATGGTGAAAGTTGCCACAAGTGGATTTGTGGGCCAGGTCATTAAGATGGGCAGGACTGTAAAACACCAGAAATTCTATTTGTGTGTCTCAGCACAGCCTTACACCAGTACTTTGCACAGATATTACTAGAGGAGAGGCATTCTGCACCCTGCCAGGCCACCTACTTAGTCATGGACTTTTTAAAATGCTTCATCACCAACAATTTGAGGGATAATAAAGATAATGCTGAAACAATTTCTAGTTTTGAAAAATTGAAGATTTTGGCTGTGGGAAGGAGAAGGATGTATCTTATCTACACTTTCAGGACTCCCTTTGCAACCAATATCCATTTTTAACTTGGACCAACTACTTGGACCAACTGCTCTCGATCTGACGTTGAACACATCCCGAATTGTAATAGCAAGACTTGTCTCTTCCTTTTCCTAACTTGTGTAGTAATGGAGGTGTGGGAATAGGCAGTTCCAAATTTCCAGATGCCTCAAACTATCCTTTTCTCAGGATTCAGTGACTGAATGTTTTCTAGGACAGGGACTTAGCTTTAAAGCAGGAGGTTGTTTCTCCTAATGGAGCTACACAGAAAGATCCCTATACCATGGTGGCATTGGCAGCCCGTTATACTGAGAAGATCAGTGGTTGGCAGGGCTGAGGGAAAGGTGGAAATCAGTTCCTCCAACATTTCTCATACCTGGCTATCTTTCAATTTTAGAGGCTTGCTGGATACATGTACATTCACCTGGCAAAAGTTGTAGTGACAGGTGCTCTGCTAACACATCTGACGTGAAATGCGTGTTCGTATGTCAAGGATATGCATATGCAGAGAGCAAAGGCCTTTGCCTGTGTTGGTTTTCCTTCTCCAAGAGATGGTAACACTGTGTGCTCTTAAAATCTGAGTGCTTGCGCTCAAAATCTCTGGCAGAATCATACTTTAATTCCTGAGTAGAGAAAAAAATGAAAAGAGAAACTGTCAAATTCAAAAGTAGTTTGAAGATCCATAGCTTGAAGTAAGGTAGGCTCCCATTTTTATCATTTAGTCTGGCTTTTACCCAGAGGGACTATATCACATGCCAGCAGGCTTGCAGCTTTTAAATAGCTGCTCTTTGTTCCTATAATTTTGAATTTATTTATTTTTCCTTTTTTTCTCCTCTGTTCTTTTCTTTTCAAAGACATTTAAAGGACATACAGCCTACTTGTCTCTCCTCCAGACAAAATCTTTTTTCTCACAGTATAAAAAGTAGCTATCTTTCCCACTGGGAGTTCCTATTGCTATAGTCTCTCTTATTTAATAATTTTTCTTTTCTTCCTGCTTAATTATGTTAAGCTTCAAAACAAATAAGACTTGCTCTGACCTCGGAGTTAGAGGTCACAGCACTGCTGAGTGTTGAAAGAAAATCTTCTCTAGAGCCCGGGCATTCAGGACTTCGGTAAAGTACTAGGAAGGCATGGCTAGCACAGCAGCAAGAGAGGACACAAAGTAAGGTGATTTGTTATTGCCTGCACAAAGGACTAAGCATTTCTCACTACTCTTGCATCCTTTTTTTAACATCCCAGCCCTTCCATCATCCCCCATGTTTCTTAGCACAGACAAGAAAGGGTTGTTGAAAGAGCTGTTGGCCATANCTAGAGCCCGGGCATTCAGGACTTTGGTAAAGTACTAGGAAGGCATGGCTAGCACAGCAGCAAGAGAGGACACAAAGTAAGGTGATTTGTTATTGCCTGCACAAAGGACTAAGCATTTCTCACTACTCTTGCATCCTTTTTTTAACATCCCAGCCCTTCCATCATCCCCCATGTTTCTTAGCACAGACAAGAAAGGGTTGTTGAAAGAGCTGTTGGCCATACAGTGCACATGGCAGGCATGGCATATGGCACACCAATGGCTCTATTGTCCAGGCCCAGGACCACAGAGGAATGAAACATTGCTGACTTTAACTCTATAGTGATCTTGGCTAATGAGAAGGAATCCAGTGTAATTTATTCTCTTCCTGGGGAGGGGGAGACAGAAACAAACCACAAAACCAAAGCACTATATATACACACATGTATATATATGTATATATACATACACATATGTATGCTTTTTTAACCACCTACAGAATAAGAAAGAAAAATTAGCTGTCTGATATTGACTCTGCAACATAAAACAGCATAATTCTCTAGAGATTTTAGAACCATAATGGTAAAACTAATTTAAATTCTGGTTCTTTTTCATATAGTAGTAAAGATTAGGTGTCAGCTGAATTAGCATTTAAACTAACTCTTGTAGTCAATACACTAGGATTAACTGCAAATTACAATCTTCAGTTCACTTTTTCATTGTAATTCACCCATTGTGAAATTTTGCCCTGTTCAATAGATGTTTTGTTTAATACAAACAAGACTTCTTTTCACCTAGAAAACGGCTAAATTCAGCTGTAAGAGAGATGGTTAGCTGTTATAAAACTGTAACAGCTAAATTCATGCTTGAACATATATAATTGAGTTTTAAAATACACTGATATTTATTTTTTCAGCTGGAATAAGTGGGCATAATTTTAATAAAAAGTTATTTTGAAACCCTCCATTGTGCTGCTTTTGTCTTGTTAAACTTTATTTAATGTTGTGATTTGTTTCTGGGAGACAAAAAAAAAGTGTTCAGTAAAATGTGCTAAAAAGGCACAGTTATGTTCTCCTAAATACAGTTAAGAACAATAGAAAAATAATGATAACAGTTATTGGACGCTACTTGAGAATTTTTTTTAAAGAAAGTTAGATGGTCTTTGGTTTATAAAAGATTGGGAAACTGTTCTGAAATCTACGACTGTAGCAGCTCTTTCCCATCACTAGGTCGAGCTATTACCTCAAAATGAGAAGCCATCACCTTCCTAGTACTGTTGTTACCAGAAATAGAGGTGTAGAACAAATACAACAAAGGTCTGCAGTGAATTAATTAGACTGGCAAATGTAACCTTTGCAGTGTGGAAAATAAACAGCTGCACTACCACACACACTAAGCAAATTATTTCTGTAAAAGAAAAAAATTTAATAATGAAAGTAATTTCCCCCCATTTTCTCAGAAGCACACACTAAAATAGAGTTCACTTCACAATATGTCTTACTAATTGTATTAAATCACCAGCATTGAACTTTTCAAAGGTTATATAGTTATTATAGCTACTTGCTCTCACTTTTTACTAGGAATTGATTCTTAATTCTGCACATAAGTAAACTTCTGCTGTTGTTACTGCTGTCATATAAACAGTAAAATCTAATGTCTCTCCTCCCAGTTCTTTCCTAGCTAGAAACTAAAAGCAGATTTCATAAAAGTAGCTTTGTCTTTTTACATATAAAGAGAAGAAAGAGAAGTCTTCCTGATTCAGAACCAAAGAAAACCAGTTCTAAAAGAACACAAAATACAGTATCCATTCAAAAGGATTAAAAGAATTAAATAATGAATGATTGCAAAGAAGAGTTAGTTCTGCATTCTAATTCTTACTGAACAATATCTCATCTCTTATCGCAGATGCCAGATAAGAATGTGTTTTCCAGTATTAATGCCAACATTTTTATGAAGCATTCTTTCCCAAAGAAAAGAAACCTGACCCAACTAAAATCTTCTATCAATTCTCATAGGAATACAATTATATAAGAATTATACTTTATAGCAGCATTATTTTGAATCTTGTTTTAGTTGACAGCAGCCCTCAGAACGTCTTTGATTTTGCCAGGTACCACACGGGCAAATGAAAGGATCTATCCACCAGAGTTGGCTAGTCCTCAATGTGTTCTGAAGTTTACCTCTCTTGTTAGAGTTTTTATTATTAGAGAATGTATTACTTTATTTTTATTGTAGGATTTGTCAGATAAAATATCTGCACTTGTCCTGGCTAACTTTAAAGTTGTGTGCATGTGTTGGTTTAAGACAGCCTGGTTATGAGTGGGGGCAGGAGAAAAGCTGCCTGAAACGTCTATGTCCGGCACAGAGCCAATCGCTGAAGGCTCTGACGGTGGGCAGGTTATTAGCCCAATTAGGCAAGTTGGTAACCCCTCTGTGGTGACATATTTAAAAAAGGAACAAGTGCGGGAAGCCCTCTCTCTTCTCCAGAGGGGTGATCAGGGGGCCGCTGGGGCCCATCCCGGCGGGGGCTGCTGGGGTCCGCGTGGCCGGGGCGCTTCCCGAGGCTGGGACCGTGCGCCCGGGGCCCTCAGGTGCCGGCCAGGACCATGCGGCCGGGGCCGGCCATGCGGTGCTGGCAGGGACCACGTGGCCAGATGCAAGAGACATGGCAAATAATTCCCCGATGCGGAGCCCGGACGAGATCAACCTCTCAGCTGCAACTCACAGACATCAATTTTCTCCCAAGTTAAAAGATAAAGGAAAAGTGAGGACACGTGAGGAAAACCAACATAGAGGCACCAAGGTCAGTGAAAAAAAAGGAGAGGAAGGAGGTGCTCCAAGCGCTGGAGCTGAGATTCTCCTGCAAGCCGTGGTGAGGACTATAATGGAACAAACTGTTTCCCTGTAATCCATGAGGTGCATGGGGGTGTGCAGAGATCCCTGCACAGCCCGTGAAGAAGCATGCTCACGCTGGAGTGTGTGGATGCTGAAGAGCTGTAATCTACTGAGGAACTTGAACAGAGAGAGGCGACCCTTGCTTTTAGAGAAAGAGGAAGAGAGCCTTCACTTCCAAACTAGAACAGCTCATCCTTAAAAGATTAAACCCCATGAACTAAAATGACCCACGCTAGGCAATTGTGCGAAGACTGCTTGGCCTGTGGGAGAGATTCACATTGCAGCAGGTTCGGGCGGGACGGCTGCTTGTGGAAGTTAAAACCACACTAGAAAAGTTTGCAGAGAACTATCTCTCGTGGGAAGGATCCCATGGCACAACAGAAGAAACTCTTTTCCTTAACCATGCTGAAAAAAGACTTTTAAGAAGTGAAATACTGACCTAAACCCCATGTTTTTTTTCCTTGCGCAGTCAGTAGAAAGAGGGAGAGACTAGGAAAGAAAGGTATTCTGAAAGTTCGTTTTAGTTCTCATTACCCTTTTTACTTTTAATTCTGTTAATATTACATCTTCTTTATACTGTTTAAGTTTTGAACCTGTTTTGCCTTAAAGTTTTTTTTTTTCCAATAATCCTTAACTCATGAAAATGAATTTTAGTTTCTCCTCCTCTGTTTGACTATAGCAAGGGAAAATGAGTGAATAGTGTTTCGTGGGTGCCTGGCACTTGGCCGGCTTCAAATCACAACAGTGCATATGTAAAATAAATGGAAAAACACTTATCTATTCAGAGATATATCAGCAACAAGAATAAAGAGAGACACAATTTTCTTAAGTGCTTAAATATTTCTACAAATAAATCAGGGCCACAAAATAAATTCAAGTATGGGAGGCTAATTATTAACACACTCTTTGGCGTGACTTATGTCCCTGCCAAGTATTATTTCCTTGAGAAAATCTCTGGGCAAGGTAATAGAGTAACATTTGCCAAGTGTTATTTCTGAAGAGCAGTATGGACAAAGCTGAGGTTTTGGTCCATCCAGGGGAATCCCAGCAGAATTCCTAACCCATCAGTACTCCTTCATGCCTGCCATTCACATTCTACAGCACTGAAAATGAGTGTCATTTTCTCAGTTTCATGAAATGAAAATCTCATTCTGATAATCTGCAACACCGCTGTCAATTTACTTTGATCTGAAAAACTGTGAAATATTTCTGTCAAAGAATGGTCCCTGGCACTTTATCATCTACAGAAACACAGCTGTACCCCAGAGCATTTTGAAGTGGGCTTTGGGGCAGGTCTGCAAGCAGGATAGAAACATTGTGACAAGTGCTTTTCTTGCGGATTCTCCAGAATGAGCCTATTACATTTTGTCTGGTATTTCCAATGAAAATACAAAGATATTTAATTTAAAAAAATTTTTTTAAATGAACAAATTCCCTTTACTTCAAACTTTTTAGAAGTGTTCTTTTGAATTTCACATTTTATCGAGATCCAATGATTAATTCCTTATTCTACCACTTGAAATGTACAGCCTGAATTTTTGGCACACGCTGAATACTAATCTACATTGAATACTAATCTGGAAGTTCACAATGGGTTTTTTAAAGTTAATTATTTGTTGCAAGGTGATCTGGTTAGCAGGAACAGCAGCGTAAAGACTGTACAGCTGTTTAAATGAAGACAGTACCTCTAACTTCACTGATCAGTAATGTGTATTATTCCACTCCTGGCGGTTCCACTGTTGTTTGTGCAAGAAACACAGTGAGTAAAGTTCCGTATCATAACAGGATGTCAAACTTTCAGCCAGCTGGTGTTCTTATGGGTAAAAGGAAGGTGGAGTGATACACAAGTACTTCTTTATTATATTATGATACACTTTATCTCACACAGCAATCTTACCACAGTAAATAATTTACTTTTACAGCTCCATATATTGGTTGGACTGTTACAGGACACCCCAGCACCAAATTAGTGCGTCCTGCCCCAAGTCAGGTGGGCAGAGGTGTGGTGGTAAATTGAAACTCCGTTCACGTTTCTAAAGGTCTTTGTTCTGTTCTAGGAATTAGGGTTGGCATGTGTAATACTCAAACTTGATGTGGTACAGTGTGCTTGCAACTACAATTTGTGGGTTCTTAAGTGGGCATAGAACGGGTAATAGGTTCTTTAGAGAATAATGGCCTTGCTAAATCTGAATGGTCAAGTTAGTGAGATCTTTCATAAATAATATTAAACAAGTAAGGCATTCAATTTAATCTGGTTGTCTGATCAAATAGGAGTGAAAAGAAAACACAAAAGTAGCTTTCAGTCAAAATACGTGGAAATTACTTATATATTTTTATGGTCTTGCTGATGACCCATAAAAGCAATGGCATAAATGGACTTCATATAAGACCATTTAAAATTAAACAACACGTTAAGAAGACATGATTCCTTAACAGCCATTAGCTTGTAGAAAGCTATCTACAGAAGACAATCACAGTTTCATAGATATTTACTAGATACCCAATTACATATTTAAATGATATATAGTCAGGGACTTGCCAAATTGCAGAGCCTGACAGCAGGTGTTGCAGTTTGCCTTCTGCCTTAACTTTGGGTGAGCTTTCCTATCTAGAAACCTGTGTTCCCAGGCACCTGCGCATGGAAATGGGGACAGTTGAGAGCAGTAGCTGATCTGTGAGGTGGCTTTTGTGGTAGGTCTGTACTCCAGAGTGCTCTCCAGAGGGTGTAAGCATTGAAATGCCCAGACAGTTATCTCACGGAGATATAGTGATGCATAGAAGGATTAAGGGCCTGCTACTCTGCTTTTGCCCTGCTCAAAACAGTCTTTATGTTGAATATGGCTGGCCCTCCTACGTAGGGAAAGAACTCATTCTTTTTATTTACGGATATGAAGACCAAAGTGATTGATTCCTTTTTAAAGTAAAATAGTAGAAATTTAATTTCCCTTTCATTTGTTCCCAGCCACATGTGCCAGAAGGTAAGTAGTGTGAATCTCCTTGCCATATTACTGTGATACGACTGTGTCCCCCAACACTGCTGGGCTTTCTCAGCAGCTGAGGACAATCTCTGTCCTGGGGTGACTTTATGCTGTTGTATCCCCTATCACCGCTCTACGCCCAGACATGATTCCTGAGCCTTTCTGTGCCTTTAAACTGAGCCCAAGAGAGGAGGAAAAAAAAAAAAAAACTGAGCGAACTTTTCAAAGCGGTCTGTGCTTCAAGGACACAGAGATTAGCTGCTGCTGCTGCTGAGGAGCGAAGGAAGCACCCTTCATGCTTTCAGCCAGTTTTTTTTTTGGCTCTGTTTCTTTGGAGAGAGAGACAGAGAGTGGTTTTCCTGGGACTTTGGCTTTTCCCTGCTTCTCTTCTGGACTGTTTCAACATCAGAACACCAGAACTCACTGGGAANGGCCTGTTTCCTTACCCTGAACTGTAAGACACTGATGCTAGAGATAAGAGAGACTGCTCATCTCTCCCTGAATGAAAAAGAAATACACCAAACAAAACCTGCTTGTATGTGTGGCATGTAAATACCTCCGTAAAATACTAAACAACCATTACAACATGGCCAAAACAGTCACATTTGTTAAAGCAAACTTTCTGTACCAATATTGATAGGCAAGGTGTGGCTTTTGTTAAGTTACAGCCCATTCTACCTTCTCTCTGAAATTTGCCCTTCAAACTAGCCTAACAGGGTGAAACAGCTCAATGAACATGTCAGTATGAAAAAAGTGTAGCACTTCATGCATAAATTTATGGGTATGTAGTATACATGGGCCATAGTCCTTGATAGAAGAACTCCTGTGATGCAAGACCAGGCTTTGAAGTTCACCAGGCAAAATGGAAGTCTTGTATTCAGCTCAGACATGCTGCATTATCTGTAATATAAAACAGTTTGAAAACTTCACTTAATCTATTTTTGAAATTTAAAGCATACACTGGACATGGGATGGACAGTAACTCTATCCAAATTTTGTGGGGGTGAAAAAAAGGGAAACAAGAAGACAGACATATACTTTATTTTTTGTTTTGCAGCCTTCGCAATCTCCATTGTCTTTGTTGTTGTTTATTGTTGTTTTTCTCAATGCCAGTTAAACTTTTGCCCTACAGGAAGCCTGCCCTTTCTTCTGATGAAACTAGTTCAAGAAGATGCAATTCACCAAGTTGCTTGTAATTTTTATTTAAAGTGGGTAACTAGCGATTGAGACACAGACCCAGAGCA
>VYZQ01018690.1:0-10204 GCA_013400655.1 Mystacornis crossleyi
GGAGGGAGGGAGAGGCGGGAGGGAGCCGGTGCTCCGCCCGCCGCCCCTGCCACCCCGCGGCGTCACAGAATCATAGAATGCCAGAACTGCCGGGGTTGGAAGGCACCTCTGGAGAGCCCGAGTGCAAGCCCCTGCCAAGGCAGGGTCACCTGGAACAGGTGACACAGGAACGCATACAGGTGGGTTTGGAATGTCTCCAGAGAGGGAAAATCCACACCGTCCCCAGGCAGCTCTTTCAGAGCTCCGCCACCCTCCGTGGAAAGAAGTTCTTCCTCATGTTGCGGTAGAACTTCTTCTGCTTTAGTTCATGGACATCGCTCCTCATCCTGTCGCTGGGCACCACTGAACAGAGTCTGGCACCATTGTCTAACACCCCTCGGAAATACCTGTACGGATTGGTGAGATGCCCTCTCAGTTGTCTCTTTCCCACACTAACCGCACCCACCTTCGGCAGTGTCTCGTCGTTAGAGAGATGCTTCAGACACCTCACCACCTTTGTGACCCTCTGCTGGACCCACTCCAGCAGCTTCTTGTCTCTCTTGTACTGAGGAGCCCAGAACTGCCCACAACACCCCCGTGGGTCGGGCTGGCGTGGGGGCTGCAGGACACTGGGGCTGCAGCAACTCTGGACTGTGAGGGGAAAGGAAAAATGGAAAAAGGAAAATAATAAAAAAAAGGGGGGCGGGAGGGGGGATATAAGAAGAAAAAAAAGGAAAAAGAAAAAAAAGGGGGGGAGGGAGAAAAGTTTAAAATAGAAGTATGGGGAAGGCATTTTCATACAACACAGATCCAGGAACTTAAAAATATAGCATGAGGTGACACAATGCATTTCCAGTATCAATCCTGATTTCCATCTCTCAGTCCAGATGACAGGAAGCACCAAAGTGTGCATGGCAATGGACATCTGATTTACTGAAATAAAGGAGATACAACCACCCTTCCACGCTCGTTTTTCCCTTCTTCCTGCAGTTCTTGTGAGTCCCAGTTGAAGTACAAACTAACAGGTAATGCTTCCAGGGCCCACAGAGCAACCGATCTGAGTGGAGATCCCTGCAGTGAGGAGGAGCAGGGACAACCTTCCCTCCTGATGCATCTGCTCCAAAATGTTAGACTTCATAATCCTCAAGTTTTCTGTGGCACGATCCACCCACACTCAATATTGATCTGCCTTCTGTAAAGGGAACAGTTATTAAGAACATCAATATTCTCTTTGTATATTATCTTGTCAACCTTGTAATTAAAGTCTCAAACTAACTTATTGTATCATCCTGCAGCAGGAAGAAGTCAGGAACAGACACAAGACAATTACAATAGAGAGGAGATGACACTTTTAATGAGTTGAAAATGTAGGCAGCATTTATTTGGGGCACAATGAGATTAACCAAGAGCAGCTGCTTTTCAGAACAATTCCACTCTTTTCTGTTTCAGAAACACAGAGAACAGCAGTTTCCAGACCCTTGCACTGTACACACCTCCTCGCTTTGAACCCCAAACCCCTCCTGCAGATGCCAAAGTCGGCACAAATACAAGAGCCTGTTCGACCCTTCCAACCACCCAGGGCAGCACCAAGCAGGCTGCCACTGGGAACCACTGCCTCCGAAATCCCATCCAGTCAAATTTGAAGAAGATTCTCAACAAACTGAGAGAGTTATTCTGCCAAATTCAATGGTCTGTGACCCCCATTCTCTTCCTCCATCCTTTTCTGCACTGCCAAGGGGCAGCACGTCCCAAAAAGAGAGCCGAGCCAAGGACTTTCAGGTTGACACATTCTCTAGATGGGCGGCTTGCACAGATCAGGCACACCTCAGTCCCACCTCATTAGCTCCCTTCACACTACTTCTTCCAAAATTAAAAAACATTCTTCCATTTATACAATACATTGGAAATAGAAGAATAAATGTTATATGATATTCCCAACAAGTCAGTGCCAGTCCTGCTGTGCCATTCTGCCAGGTCACCGGGCAGAGAGCAGCGGCAATGTGATAGCACAGAACTGTCCTGACACCTTCTGGTGACAAACCCCATTACAACCACGGCCCTCGGGACACCAACGATGAGGACAGACCAGAGACTCATTCTGAATTTCACCTCGAAACATCATCCACGATGTAGTGGTAGCACTAGGGAAGAAAGGAGCCACTGCAAACCATCAGCCTCTCATTCATGCAATAGACACTTTCTAAATTAAAACTGAATTTAAAATAATTAAATATTTAACCACCAACAGAGTAGAGAGAAAAAGTATATACTTTTATATGCACATCATCTCCACAATCATATCGGTCATTAACCATTACTTTTAACCTCTGTTTAGTACTTCGATATTAAGAGATGTTTTACTTTCTCTAGCAGTGTTGTCAAGAAGAATGGCAGGTTCCCAACACAGCACCACTGCTCAGGCTGCATTCTGCTTGAGTGAACAGGAACAGTCAGCACCTTTCATCTGGACAATCAGCTGAGACACTACCTACACGCATCACTTACACCAGGGGAATCACACAAATCTTCACATAAAAAACACAGCTCCCTACTCCTGTGGGAAGTGCAACAAACAAGGAGACCAGCTTCATTCCCCTGGGGCAGCCTAGAGGGAGGAAGGACCCCACTGCACCTTGGCAGACAGGGTCCCTGCCTTCCCACAGCTGAGCTGGCCTCGTCCTTCTCTCCCCATGCAGCTTTCTAAAAGCTCACTGAAACACTAAACTGAAATCATTAACTCTGGAAACAATCCGTTGTCTTTCCTGGCAACACCATCTGTTGTGCAATGGCTTTAAGGTTAGTGAGAACAAGACACAATGCAGTGACCTGGTGTAGGGGCAAAGTGACCCCATACTGACACCTGCACACAAGCCCTAGTGCTGGGGCTGTACCCTGCCCACTTCAGGGGATGGAGCGCAGCAATTTCACAGGAACTCTCCATGCCACAAAACCCACGCAGCCTCTGCTCTCCATGCAGCCAGGGATCCAGGAGACTTTAATAAAGGTCACAGGAAGACCTGAAATCTTCACAGCCAGCCATTTACCATCCAGGAATCAGCAGTTCCACAGAGGCAAATCCCAGCATGAAGCTCCAGAGTGACAGTCCCTGTGGATGAGCCAGGACACAGTCACCTCAGACAAGTAGAACTCCTCATGCTCCAAACAGTTCACATTTGAGAGATTCTGCCTATCTTTTGAGCTGGAAAGTGAACTATTTTGTCAGTAAAAGTTTTTATTTCAAGTAAATTACGTGACAAAATTTGAGTACAAATTTTGTGGCTAAAAGAATTTACAGTTCTAATGAACGCACATAGTGAGTTATTTAATTTTGTGTACCTGTAAAAAGCAGCTTCGTTCTGTGTTACCTAGAGTGGCCTTCACACAGATCATGATACCAAACTCTACCCCCCCCTGCAGCACAAAGCACACCAGCAGAGAAAATTTATTACTTCCACATCAATCAAAAAAGCTACCAAAATTACTTTACAGTAAATGCAACTCTGCTGATTACAAAAATAAAATGTTAATTAATTCATCTAAGTGAGCATTTTCTGCTACCATCAAACCTGATCGAAGGTATGTTCATAACATACATTCAGTGAACCATGTAAGCAAAGGTGCAGTTAGAACACCTACAAAATAAATGGAAAAAGGTGCTCCTTTATAGAAGGAGCACCATCTTCCCTCGGGCACCACTGCTACAAATAATGTCTTCGTGAGCGCTGGCTACTTTCTCCAGAGGATATTCCAAGCCCACAACGGGTTTCAGCCAGCCAGCTTCTATGCCATCAAGGACTGCTGTGGCACATTCATGCCTCTCCTCCTGCATGTAACAAACACAGTGTTTATGACAAGGTCTTTGCATTTTAGAATAGTATTGACAATTTATGCAAGAGTTAAACCAAGTTCCATAACCTGAAAATATTTTATGATGTTCTGAGATTGAATCAAAACATAAAGGAATGAACTAACAAGTTTGTTACACTGAAGTTATTCTTTCATTCCTACAAATAATTTTAACTGTCAGTAGAGGGGTGCTGGAACGAGCCAGTAAAGCATACTTTAAAAGAGAAATGTTTCTTACCTCAGTTGCAAGAAACAGACTCACTCCAATTATGCTGGACTCCTTGCTCATTGTGTCTCTCGGGTTTATCTCGATGCGCCCTCTGCAGCCCACAACCTGCCCAAAGGAGCCCAAAGCCTCAGAGCTGTTCAGTGGGATGCTGAATGCACAAAATCCGTGACACAAGCACCCACCATCACCTCCCTGCTCAGGGACACAAACAGTCACTGTCACCTCCCTGCTCAGGGACACAAACACTCACTGTCACCTCCTGTGCAGGGACACAAACACCCACTGTCACCCACTGGGCAGGGACACAAACAGTCACTGTCACCTCCTGTGCAGGGACACAAACACCCACTGTCACCTCCTGTGCAGGGACACAAACACCCACTGTCACCTCCCTGCTCAGGGACNATCACCTCCCTGTGCAGGGACACAGTCACCATCACCTCCCTGCTCAGGGACACACACAGTCACTGTCACCTCCCTGCTCAGGGACACACACAGTCACTGTCACCTCCCTGCTCAGGGACACACACAGTCACTGTCACCTCCCTGCTCAGGGACACACACAGTCACTGTCACCTCCCTGCTCAGGGACACACACAGTCACTGTCACCTCCCTGCTCAGGGACACACACAGTCACTGTCACCTCCCTGCTCAGGGACACACACAGTCACTGTCACCTCCCTGCTCAGGGACACACACAGTCACTGTCACCTCCCTGCTCAGGGACACACACAGTCACTGTCACCTCCCTGCTCAGGGACACACACAGTCACTGTCACCTCCCTGCTCAGGGACACACACAGTCACTGTCACCTCCCTGCTCAGGGACACAAACACTCACCATCACCCTCCTGTCCCAGGACACAAACACCCACTGCCACCTCCGTGCTCAGGGACACAAACACCCACTGCCACCTCCGTGCTCAGGGACACAAACACCCACTGCCACCTCCGTGCTCAGGGACACAAACACCCACTGCCACCTCCGTGCTCAGGGACACAAACACCCACTGCCACCTCCGTGCTCAGGGACACAAACACCCACTGCCACCTCCCTGCTCAGGGACACAAACACTCACCATCACCCTCCCTGCACGGGACAGCAGCTGCAAGTCAGCATCCAGGTTGACATTAGAGAGCATTTCTATGATGATATCGACTCCCCCTGGCCCTGTGCATGCCTGTACAGGACACAGGATGTTATTTTAGTGCTTGGGTACCACCGTTTATTTTATACACTACAGAAAGTATCTGCTCTACAGCTTACTGTTTAAATTTTCAATACAGCTTTTGTACTGCAGCTGACAGCTAATGAGCTGAATTGTGGCACGTTTTGCTCTGCTAACTTATGATCCCAAACTGGAATTTGCTGAATGTAAGAGGTTCTAAATGCCACTGCCTGTGAGGAAAGCTGTCTTTTCCAGCCTGAGAAAGTTTTCCTTGTGTAGAAATGAAAAAAGCAGTACACTATTGCTCCTACACAAATCTGCTTTAAAGTCTTCTGCAAACAACTGTTCACATTTTGTTAAGAACAACACAGCCTGCATTCCTGAGTCCTGACACATGCCTACCTTAATTCTCTCAATGTAATTGGGGTCTCTGTGGTTAAAGGCTTGGTGAGCGCCGTTTCTCAGGACCACATTCATGCCCTCCTCAGTTCCTGCAGTGCCCAAAACCTTCAGACCACAAGCTCTGGCAATCTGACATGCTGCTAGCCCCACCTGAGAGGAGAAAAAACAAAAGAGAAATTATTTTCCTTTGTCTTTCTTAAAACTTGAAATTTTAAATATTCTACCAGTGACTTGGAAGTTCCCCATTTAAAAAGCTAGTCTGGTAATAGGTTTTTTACCAGTAATTTGGATCTTAAAGACAGACAAATAGTCTTTAAAAAAAAGAAAATATATTTACAGAGGGATGGTAAATTTTTGAGGTGTTTTTAATAGCTATCAGCATTTGCTATACATCAGTGTAGAATGCTGCGTGTTTGTCAAAGCTGGGCCATATATTTTTGATACAAATCCAAAGAAATTCTTCTCTTCACGGGATCACCTGCTATTAATATCAGCATTATACATTACAAAGACAATCTGCAGGCACAAATTTTATTTACACTACTTCTTTAGAAAGTAAATTCTCAGTGTCTCCTACCAGCTTAGCACTCCAGTAAGAACAGAAGCACTACACTTAGTTTATGAAAATTCAAAAAAAGAGTTATGATGCTAAATGCCATTCTTGTATCTCAGAACAAGATACAATTCATCTTTTTTTTGTCTAACAAATAATTAAGGAAACGTGGCCTGTTCATAGCAGCTGTTTGGCGCATCCCCAGAAACTGAGCACGGAAGTGCACAGTGTGGGAGACAAATTAAACTAGAATGTTGTGTGATAAAGATCTAAAATAAGTTTGTCATGAAAACGCAAAGAAAACTAGAAGTGCAATTTCATATAGTATTCAGTCACAGATTTATGTATTGCAGTACCTTACCTCGTGCAGCTAGCTGTTGGCTCACGGGTAAAAACATCCCAGAAATGCACAGTCACCCCGCACCAGTGACTTATTCTCAGAGGACTGAGAACAACTTGCACATATTGGAAAAGTACAGCTTTCTGCTATTGGTTATAAAACCTCCAGACCAACCACCACCTGCAGCAAACACCTGTTCAGTGTGTGACCCTCTGACCGGGGAGCTCACACCAGCACTTGTGCAGTCTCACAGCTACTGGGAGTAACAGGATTTGTTCTAAGAAAATGTACCTTAGAGTATCTGAAATAAAACCCCAATCTGCTGATCTATTGATGCAAATATGACCATAACTCATACCCCAGGAAGGAGGAGATGCAAAGACAGGAAGAGTTGTTCTCTCTCACTTGCCTCCTAGGCATACTTACCCCCCCACTAGCACCATGAACCAGCACACTTTCCCCTGCCTTGGCACAGCCTCTAGGTGAAGAACACAAGAAATATTGGCACTGTGACTGCAGCACATACTGACGATGGGGTTGCAGACACTGACATCAAATCTCATTATTCACACAGCATTGTTTCCAATTTACGTTCCAATTATACTCCAATTTATGGCTAAACAGAACATAAGCCTTTTTGGGAGAATAAGGAGGCAAAATAAATCCTGTGATTGATGACTTGAAACAACATGCAGCCAGCAGCCAGTGACAGCCTGGTACTGAGCCTCAGCTCAGGACTTTCACCTGTCACAGGAAAGGGGTGGTTCTACTTCACAGCACCTGCCTGCTTACTGAGGCAATTAGAACTATTACTGTTTTTCTTCCCTGGCTGAAATACCAGCGAGTACTGAGAGGGGGTCACGTGTTTTATTCCACGAAGCCCTTCCAGGTACATTCTCTCAAGAAAAAAGACTTACCAGGAAAACACAGTCACAAGCTTCTAGGTCACAATTATCTGACAATTCCATCAGTGTAACATTTTTAAACATTTCCCAACTCATCAATCTCCCCACTTTACAGGACAGTGAAAATATGAACTTCTGTATTTTAAAAATAAAAGATTAAAGTACACCAACATGGATTTGGTGCCTTACTTCTGGAAAAGGGCCCGGTAGGCAGTGAAGTAGGGCACTCCGATCGCTGCTCCCTGCCTGAAGTCCAGTTTGTCTGGCAAAGGAAAGACTCTGTTGGCTGCAGCCACTGCATACTCTGCATATCCTCCAGAAACCGTTTCAAGGGTGAAAACTCTGTCACCTTTCTAGGATGGAGGGAGAGAACACAGAGAAATCAATAACTTCCCTTACTTTTTCCTTAATAAACATTAAGAACCAAATTAGAGGTTTAGGGTGTTGTTAACATCTCTCCTATCAAAAATAACCAATTATATTTGTCACAGCAATTTTTATAAATGCTGATACATATCATCAATGCAACACAAATCATATAATTTCTTATACTTAAATATAAGTATCATAATTGAAATCCCACCCTGCAGTGTAACACACAAACCTACTGCCTCATTAATATGAACCTTAATGAACTTGGATTGAAGTCAGGAATTCCATCCACAGGTTCCAAGTGCAAAACCTCAAAAGCTTTTACAAACACAAAAGAAACATTTCTAAATTATTTAAATGTGGAAATATATATAGTCTTAATATACCCTAAGACATCTCTGTCTCATTCAAGCCAAGAACATCACAACTGTCAGAGGAAGCAAGAAGTCACACATAGCAGATACGGCCAACTGCTGATATGAAAATACGAATAAAGATGATTCTTCTCTCTTGGTAACCTAGTCAGGTCTCAGTCTCCAAAAATTGTTACGTAAATTCCAAATCAGGAAATTCCAGCCCAATTTTAACTACAATTTTTACATTTGTTTGGGACCAAACGTCTAGTGACTTAAATGGAAGAACCGATTTAAAAACTAAATAGATGTCATAGATATCTTTTAGGAAATTGATATTTGCCTTCTCCTGTCCCAAGACTTTCCCACTGAGAAATCCAAGTAAAATCACTAGACAGGAGTAATACAGTATTTGAACAGTTTTAGCAACAAATAACAGAATTTACGGAGCTTTAGAAGTAAGCAATTTCAATTTCCCAAATACTTTACAGAAAAAAATTCAGTTCTACCTAAAATTACTACCCCCAGCAAGAAGCATCCAATCTCAACTATTTCTGCAACGCCAGAA
Organism: Mystacornis crossleyi; assembly: GCA_013400655.1. Classification (NCBI taxonomy): domain Eukaryota; kingdom Metazoa; phylum Chordata; class Aves; order Passeriformes; family Timaliidae; genus Mystacornis; species Mystacornis crossleyi. The sequence continues at coordinate 8,718 of VYZQ01018690.1, forward strand.
AAATAGCTCCAAACCCCAACTTTTGTACAGCAGCTATCACTGCTTTAAGCAGACATAGACTGCAGTGCCTCTTCTGAGCCCTCTGAACTCAGGAGGGCACAGCATTCCTCAGGTCCCACCAGCAGACTGGTTTGCCAGTGGGATCCCACTGTGTGCTTTTACCAGCCCACGAAGGGGCTTCCCCCTTGAAGAGTTTACATGATTACAGGGAACAAAACCAGGTACAGCAGCAAAGAGCCGCACAGGACACACTGAACAACCGTGAACTCCACCGCGGTGTGTAACTACCTGGAACGCAGTCACACGCTCCCCAACACCTTCAATCACCCCAGCCACATCCGAGCCAGGAGTGTAGGGCAAAGCCGGTTTCCTGGCATAAGTCCCAGAACGAATATATGTCTCGACAGGATTTACCCCGCAGGCATGGACTTTAATTAATACCTAAAAGAAAAGACACTTCGTAAGCAATAACTGAAAAGATTTAGCCCTTGAATTCACAGCACGGCATTGTCGCATTTTTACTGAATTCTCAAACAGCCTCTGTGACAACCCAGTGTCAAACTGAAGCTAATTTCAGGAAATTCTTTTTGTGGAATATACCGCCCGCCAAAGAATAAGGAGCCCACATTTGTTAAGCATGATATCTCAAGTAGTATGAACACACTGATCAAAACTCATGTTCTCTAGGTGTAGAGTTCTGGGCTGTATCCCTCGGTCCGTCCTGCAGGCACCTGCTAACATTCATTATCGCTATATCCCTTCGCAGAGCTCACATATACCTGGTTTTCTTTTGGAACAGGAACTAACACATCTGACTGGAGTTTAAGCACTTCGGGGCCACCAAATTCAAACACTCGGACCGCTCTCATGACACTCCTGGTGGCTGCCATGGCGACCAGAGGATCTAGGGAAAAAAAAAATGAGATCCCTGGTACCTGTTCAGGTCACGGTGAGCCTGAGCCACCAGGACACGCCCTGCGGACACCGCCTGGAACGCGGCACACACCGCGGGGCCGAAGCGGGTCGAACCAGAGGGACGGGAGGGAGCGGGGGCAACGGAAGGCCCCGAACTGCCCTGGGCCTCCCCGCCCGGAGCACCTTCCGGGATCCTGGGCACGAGGAGGACGGGAAACACAGCCCGGGGAAACACAGCCTGGGCCCCGTGGCCAGGGGGCTACTGCCGGCTACGAGGGGCCCGGCCGCGGCCCGCCGGTACCCCCGACAGGCCCCGCCCACAGACACACCTCCGCCCCAGGCCCCGCCCCCTGAGCCCCCAGGCCGTGCCCCGGAAGCGCTCCTTGCGGTCAGGCCCCGCCCCTTCGAGCCGCCCCGGTGGCCATCGCCGCCTGAGGCCCGGCCGTGTCTGTCGTGCCTGTGGAGCCCGGCAAGGGCAGCGCAGAGCCGCCGCCTTCCCGTCCCGTCCCCCCGGGGGAGCACCGGGGGGCCCGGTGCCCACCGCCTACCTGCGGAGCGCCCCTGCTCTCGCG
>VYZQ01018694.1:0-11586 GCA_013400655.1 Mystacornis crossleyi
GTTTCCCGATTCTTTCTACAGGCAAAGCTGATTGCCAGGGACGATTGCAGAGACCCCACCGCAATATGAGATAATAAAAACATTTTTAAAAGTGTGTTTGGTTGAATTAGTTGTAAACATAAAATTCCATATGGTAAACCTGGCCATTTCTGTGAGAAACACAAAAAGGTTAAAAGGCCCTTAAGGTGTGGGAGAAAAGTAGGTTTCAGAAATACAGCAGGAAAATTTAGAATCCACTGTGTTAGCTAGAAAACAGAAGAAAATACAATTATATAATAGAGCAAGGACATTAAAACAATGGTTAGAGTCTCTAGGCTTGGCTCATATAGGTCTTAAGGCTGCAGAAATCATGCTTAGCAAGATAGGTAAGTTTTAAGCTTAATAATGGAATATTGTGCATTATTATTATATAAGGCATAACAAGCAAGTATTGTATGCAACAGATGTACGTGTGTTTTTGTAGATTGAATGAAACAGTTGTCCATAAACTTTAGAAACTTGCTATCGGCTAAAATGCCTTTAAGAACGCTCTGTAACCAGGAAGTTTTTGGTTGCCTGTGACAGCGTGAGCTTTGTACCATCTCTTGTGAATCATCCCTGTATATGAGACTGATGCATAAATAAAATAATAAGCTCCTAGAGCTTGTCAGGCTCCCCGTCCCGTTTGCTCTATCAAACATGCCAACAATTTCTAACACAAAGAGTTTTGTCACAAAAACTATGCCACAAACTGGGTTAACCTGTTGGGCTTCACAAGAGGCCTATGACAGTACGTGATGAGGGGAAACAGTATCTTCCCAAATCCCTTATCTTTTCAGACTAATTTAAAATCCCCATTAAAATGAAGCTATTATGTATTTGTCATGGGTTACTTACCACAGTGATTTTCTATTCTAAAAAGGAGCATTCTTGGCACAAGTAGCTCACAATGGCCCACTTAAAAACCTAGCAAGCAACCTGAACATTTGAAGAGGAAAATGACTCCGTCTGTATACAGTGGAAACCCTGTGAAGGGGGGAAGGGAAGCATGAAGAACATTTTAGCTAATCTGGGAGGCAGAAAAGATGCTCACATGCTCCCTGTACTGTTCATGGAAAGAAACAGAAACACTGCTGTGTAGACTATCTTCTGGGGAAAACATCCTGACAAGGATTATCACAGGAGACTGCACGGCAAATTCGATTTATCTACAACTGTTGACAAAAATATCATGACATACAGTAAAGGGGGAAGACCTATCGACACACCTATATTTTTGGGTGTAGAAATAGACAAGTTAAATCCTTTTAAGTTTCCTAAACATTTAGAAATTGGCTTCTCTCATTTATTAGATGTGATCTCCATTCAGAGACAAGATTTCCCACTCAACACAGGGCAAATTAACTTCCACTGAACCACAGCCTGAGAAATACACGAAGAATCAATGAATGCACAGGACACAACTTCCTTCAGTACAACAGAACTAATAAAATGTCATGCTTCCAGATAGTCTTTGATGACATCATTATCACCTCATTTACTATTTAAAAGAGAGTATATGCAAAAAGAGGCAACAACTTATGCTGTGCAGGAATGAAATGCATTAACTCAAGATTACTAAAGCAATAATTAAATGGCAAATAACAGAAAAACCATGTTTCATAAAAAGTTAACTTGTGAGAAAGTTAAATCAGAGGTTTCCTCTTCACTGAAGCAATTTACTTTGGATTGTCAGCAGAATCATTCTGTTCCATTTCTTGGTGATTCTTGTGGAACAATCTGGATCTTCCCTTTCAGTGTCTCGGATTGAAAAAGTGTAAATTTACTTTTTTATTTGTATTGTCTAGACAGACAGCAAAAATGGGATAGGCATGTAATTGAGCATAAATATGGAAGAAATTCACAATTTAAGAAGGCAAAAGAGGGTTTTACAGTCTTGTTTTTTCAACTGAATGTGCTTATCTGGTTGGATTAATCTATTCAAAACAGCCACAAACTTCAATTTATTTGAAATTTAGAAAGGAAATATTTTCTTGCTATAAAAACACGCCGTATAAACGTATATAAATAAGAGCAAAAACGGAAGACTACATGCTCCTTTCAGCTACCGGGGAAAGAAATATCTGAGCTCCTGTAAGTTTGTTATGGGCTATATTGTGTTGCTTGATGATTCCCACAGTAGCTGACTCATCCCTGAATTCACTGCCATCTTCCAATTTCTATCAGGCAGACATTTATTAAGCATTTTCTATTTCCACACATGAAACATACTGTTTAATCTTGCACTCCTGTTTCTTCTTTCTTTTACCAAGATGGATACCCTCCTTTTCACCCTGCTTCTCCACTCTACTCTGCAAGTTTAAGTAAAATAATTCAACCAGCTGCTGTGCTCTTTGAGGGAAAAGGACTTTTTGTGTCTCTCAGACAAAATAAAACTTTATTCTGAGCAAGCAGGTCTCTTAATGTATAGGTAAAAATATTTTTAAAACATTGTGCCACATTTCTGATTTACAGTAAGTTAGAAACAAAGCCCACAGATGAGCTAGCCAACCTTAATTCTAACAACCCTTAAGGTATAGCACATTTACTCTTTCTAAATGATGACTTTACAATACAAATAAATTCAGAACTATGAGAAATTTTTTGACACCAGACTTGAAATATTTCATGAGTACTTCATTTCCCATATGTTCAACCTCCCACACATTCTTGTCAGAGTTGGACCACTAAGACTCCTGCCTTATTCCATTATCACTGATTGCATTTGGGAGCCAATACCTCAAAAAGCAAAGTGGGATTAAACATCTCTTATTTATGTAGAAAGCAGGCTGCAAATAAGGAACACGAGACATTCATCCATACATATCCATGAGAAAAACCAATGATTCAGCAGCAATTCTAGGTTACCCCATTCTATACTGTTGCTGCACTGTTGTCCACCTGATTAAGCAAGGCAAAAGTATCCTTGCAGGTTAGACAGCTGTTGGGGAGGATGAAAGTTTGACAGGAAAGTTTCACAGATACGTAGGTCTGGCAGAGAGATCTCTGAATGAAGAAACTCAGAATGAAATAGAAATGAAAGCAAGTTTTGATATAGAGTAAAAGATATTCTGCTAAGTGGTCACTGAGTAGCTAAGAAGACAAAGGTTATGTTGAGTTGATAAGAGATTTTATGGCTAGAGCAAAGGATAAGCTGACCACAAACAAAGGGATGTTTTTACCAAGCAAAAAAGATACCACAGACAAACAAAATGCTGATGTAGTAAGTAGAAAAAAGGTCTAAGAACTTTCCACTTCAAGAAAACTGAAAAAACAACTTCAAGCTTAAATTGTAACATACTTACTTTTGTGATTGGATAATAATGACTATAATATGGCAATNGTAAGGACAGGTTGGCAAGGTGAGGTGGTGAGTTGTCTTTTATGTGAAAGAACAGTTGGAATTTGTGGAGTTCTGCCTTGGGACAGATCAGGAGATAGTCAATAGCTCATAGGTTAAGATTAACAGGCACACCAGCATGGATACTGCTGTAGTGGTATATGTTATAGAGCATGTAATAGTAGTCTGCTGTATGTAGTAGTATATACTACAACTTCCTAATCAGGAAGAAGTAGATGATGCCTTCTTCAGACAGCTGGAAGAAGACTCATGTTCATAGGCCATACTCCTTATGGTGGGAATTTTAGCCACTGTGATGTCTCCTGTGTGGAAGGACAACTGTAGTGGGTTGGAACATAGTTGATGGACAGTCTTTTAGACCAATTGCTTCTCGCGTTCTTGAATATTTATAGACAGCACAAGCACGGGAAGTCTCTTTTGTTTCCAGCTGTTGCGGGGGGGGAGTGGGTGGGGAATGGGCCCCAGGCTCCAGCTCTTGGAGTGGGCCCAGGCCACCCCCTTACCCCAGGCCCTGGGGCATGGGGATCACTGCAGGAGAACCGTCTCAGAGTCATCGGCAGCTAAGAAACAACCATAAGCTGCTTTGTAGCCGAGATCACCTGGCGTGGCTTTCTGAGGCCTGGTGGGCTTCCTCCCCCCCACTCCCCTCACGCGGCCCCGTGCAGATCCGGCGGGAACCGAGGGAGTTTTCTGCAACCAATGCAGCTTCAGTTGAGCTGAGGAGCCAGCAGCATAAAGGGAAAGAGGTTTTTTCTCCAATATAAAGCCCAAAGTAAATCATGGTGGCTTCAAGATCAGAGAGAAAGAAAAAGTAAGTCATGTGGGACGGAGCTGAAGATGGCGACGGGAAAAGAGGGCGAAGCACACCCAGCGCGAAGCTTAAAAATGCTTTCTCCAGGCGTGGTAAAAACTGTAATATCACAAACTGTTCTTTCCTCTTTAATCCATTTAAAAAGACATGGGGGGATGAGAATTCTGTGTGCAGCCGTGGAAAAAGAAAAGTGGCCACGCCAGGTCACCTAGGAGCTGTAAGAGATTTTTAGAGAATTTGTGAAGAAGAGAGCCATTGCTTTTCAGGCTGGAATTTGCTTATCCCTAAAAAAAACCCACCCCATGTGTGGCCTGCGATTGGCAGAGCGGGAAGACTGCAAGATTCATGGGAGAGAAGTTTTTCACAGCAGCAGATTTCCAGACAGGTCTGTTGCTAGCGGCAGGTTAGAAACCACGTTTAAAGGAGAGAAAAAAACCTCTTTTCCCTGAATATTGGAGAGACTTGTTTTATTAGGAACTGTAAAACTGACCAAATCCATGTTTTGTTATCCTTTGTGTGAGTTGGATAAATGGGGGGGGGGGGGGGCGCGGGGGGGCCGCACGAGCGCGGGGGCGGGNCCAAGGCGACCCACTTACCCCCGGCGCTGGGGCATGGGGATCACTGCAGGAGAACCGTCTCAGAGTCATCGGCAGCTAAGAAACAACCATAAGCTGCTTTGTAGCCGAGATCACCTGGCGTGGCTTTCTGAGGCCTGGTGGGCTTCCTCCCCCCCACTCCCCTCACGCGGCCCCGCGCAGATCCGGCGGGAACCGAGGGAGTTTTCTGCAACCAATGCAGCTTCAGTTGAGCTGAGGAGCCAGCAGCATAAAGGGAAAGAGGTTTTTTCTCCAATATAAAGCCCAAAGTAAATCATGGTGGCTTCAAGATCAGAGAGAAAGAAAAAGTAAGTCATGTGGGACGGAGCTGAAGATGGCGACGGGAAAAGAGGGCGAAGCACACCCAGCGCGAAGCTTAAAAATGCTTTCTCCAGGCGTGGTAAAAACTGTAATATCACAAACTGTTCTTTCCTCTTTAATCCATTTAAAAAGACATGGGGGGATGAGAATTCTGTGTGCAGCCGTGGAAAAAGAAAAGTGGCCACGCCAGGTCACCTAGGAGCTGTAAGAGATTTTTAGAGAATTTGTGAAGAAGAGAGCCATTGCTTTTCAGGCTGGAATTTGCTTATCCCTAAAAAAAACCCACCCCATGTGTGGCCTGCGATTGGCAGAGCGGGAAGACTGCAAGATTCATGGGAGAGATGTTTTTCACAGCAGCAGATNCGCTTAGCCAGCTCAAACCATGACAACAACGCAGCAGGGCTCAAGCAATCTAGAATTCTACAGTGCCTTGATGATAACTTCCCAAGGTAATCATGAAGCCAAAGAAATAAAGGTGCCCTGCCTGACTCCACATGTACAAACAAGAATTGGATGTGCATGTGGAAGTTGCTGGCAGCCTTGGCTTAAGTTTGGTCGTAGACAAGTCAGTAGTACTGTACCCTCTTTAGCCTGAAATATTCTGTTAATAAACAAGAGAACAAGTTTCTTCAGATCCAATATTCAACAAAGAGCTACTGCAGTATTTATTCTGTTTCTGAAGTTTCTGAGAGACAAGCTGCAAGAATCAAAAAAGTTGTGTTCTATACAAAACACATACTGAGGAATACCTTTCAATAATCCAATACTCTGGAAATAGAAAACCACCAATCAGTAAACCAGCTAACTATGCCAACCTTCAACAACATCCGTATAGAGTAAAGTGCCATATTTTCAGCTCGTATCATTGTGGCTACAAAGCCCAATACACAAAACCAAAGGCTACTCCAACTAGAAGGCAAGGAAGGAGCATTTCATGAAAGTGCATTTGAAATATGAGTTGAAACTTCTACTGTAACAACAATGGTGCTACCAAATAACATTGGAGGACTTTTGTGTATTTCCTAGTACTAGACATAGAAAATAAACGTTATCTATAAGCCACTTACTTTTTGCAAAAAAGTGCTATCAGTGCTTGAAGGGACATATATGAAATTTTTAAAATAGGAAAAAAAGTTTAAACACGCAAAAATATTACTGGTGCAGAACGAAATGGAACACACACTGGTATGGCTGCCAATACGTTATAACATGCCAAATTTTCCTTGTGAAATTTTAAACAAACTACAGAACTAAGAATGGAGTTTTTAATTTACTGATACATAGCAGAAAATGGAATGTTAACAGTGCTTATTTTATCCATAATTTATTATTTTATCCTTAATTTCTCCATTAAGGAAAATAAGCAATAGACATATTTAAATATATATATATTCATTCAAACGTAAAGTATTTCAAATCTTATTTTGTCTTAAAAGGAAGCAAAACGTAAAAAGCAACACATACCTGATATACCCTGAGACTCTTTCTGTAGATCACAGTACCACAGTCTGTTCACTGGATCACAGCCTTCTCTGATAGACAGCAAGACATATCGACCATCATCCGACACCTGTAAGAAGTTACAGAAAAATCAAAGACAATTCACTTTCTGAAAGAAAGAAGTCCAACCTGAAAAGTGAGTTCACACAAGCAGAAAAATCTAGTGCTGCTGTAAAATGAACATTACAAGCTACAACCACATTATCCATTATCTGATGAAGCTTCTTGGTTTGCTTTTGCACATGCATGCATACACACAGAGACCAGAATTTCTGAAATGGTGTCTGCTAGCACAGAAAGTCATCAATTAATCCTTCTTGCTACTCAGGCTTTGCAAACATACTCCATTTCTTGACAAAGCTCTTGAAAGTTCAAGTCCAACAAGGAAAGGCAGGAAGCAACAAGAAATCATCAGCTTGAAGTCTTCCTCTCCTGACTGAGCTGTTTTGAGCATATTCCAAAATTACCGTATCTTGCTGTTTTATTAACAGAGCTGACAGAGAAGGCTGTTTCCTGTCCACATTCTTATATGACCATATCTAATGAAAATTTAAGCCCCCAGTCACAAAATATGAATCTGGGTTCTGGAAATTTTCCACTTGGCACTATACACATCTTCAAAACAATTCTTACACATATATTGTAATAACTTCTTAGCTATATTTCAGTTTATATTTGTAACATTAGTTATGCAAAATATCTGTAGAATGAGTTATGCAAAATAAATTTCAGAAGAATTAGGTTCTAATTATACTGCTGTTTCAACAGATCCACAATACCGAAGACACAAGAAGGGGACCAAGTAGAACAGAAACAAATCTCAGTGTATGAAAGTTAAAAAAAAAACAAAAACAACAACCACACACTCCTCAAAACAAAAACAAAATGAGTGTTTCCAAATCGTATTTTTACAGGCATTTTGTTAAGAGCTAATTATACCACGAGAAAAGTCCATACAGTCGAAAGCTCACAAGACAAAGAGAAAATAACACCTAAGATTCCTACTGTAGCCAAAAAACACCCCATTATATGAAACGGCAAAGACAGCTTTAGCAGCGCAGCTCACAAAATTGAGATATTTTGCCTCCTCCTTCCTCGAAACAAGTATATCCAGAAATGGAAACCAAGATTAGGTGATCTTTCTTGGAAGATGCACCTTCAGTGGTTTTAGATAAGCAGTAATTGCAGGTGTCAATTTTAATTAAGAAAATGACTGCAATCTGCTGCTTAAAACAACTGTCTGTACTTGTGAAAGCACCAAGTTTCCCTCACTTCCTCAAAAACTGAAAAAAACATACAAAATAATTTAAAGTCGTATATAAAAATACAAATTTCAGTTAAACTCAAGAGTATGACACACAAAATTCTTTTAGTCATGGTCAGAACCCACATAAATTTATTCTTTGATTCTGTGAGTAAAACAGTTAGAGAAGACCGATAACTTTACCCAAGAAAGAACAGAGATTTGCAAATTTCTGATGTTGTTGCAAGGGCAATTCAGAACCTCTGATGACAGCGAATCAGAGTACATCTAATTTTTCCTACCATATTCCCAGCTGGACCAGTTAAGAGTTGACAGCAGTTTATGTTTAATTTGAAGTAAGAATTCCCAAAGCATCTTGCTGGTGGGATACCAATTACGTCTGTCTCTACCACTAAAGCTATTCTTATACCAGTGAATTCTACAACCCAAAGGAATTTGACAGAAATAGGACAAGACAGTTGACTGCAGCATGTCAAAATGTTCGGTATTATACTGCAGATTTAGACATCCACATTGCAAAGTTACAATTTGATGAGCAATCTTGGCAGCAGCAGCATCTTAGGCAGTCTCCACCTCTAGCTCTTCCTACTGCTATTGCTGCTTGTGTCCATGCAAGTTCATTCCCCTTGTCATGCCAGTACAAGCATCCACCATTTGTGAAGTAAACCAGTTTGGGGAACTGATCTAACTGAAAAAATGGCACGTTAAACAAAAAAAAATTTTAAACCCCTGAAAAACAGAAAAAAGAATCCAGAGGGAAAAAACCACTCAAACAAACAAAACAAAGAATCCAGGAGGTGAAGGAAAAAGTAAAAGGAAAAAAACCCTAACAATCCACAATTAAAAAAGACGAATAAAAGAAGACCCTCTGCCAGATTAGTATCTCAATCAGTTCACTGTTCAGTTGCACAAATGGCCAAGCTAACACACAGCACCAAACAGCTGGAAACATGAATAACGGGGGCAGAGATTGCTCAAGGCAGCTCAGATTGCAGCACTGACGAATGTGTAACCACAGCCCAAATGCCACTGACCCTACACTGTAAACAGTCAAGAGTCCGGGTTTCAGGACAGCACAAGGAAACAGGATTTACCAACTATCATTTGGATTATTCTTATACTGCTACATCATCTTCATGATCTGAGCTGCAGTCCTTGCTCTTGGCTCACAAATTTATGAACTGAAATTTTATACCAGTACCTCATTCAAATCTCAGACTGCATTCATGGTTCAGCCTAAGGGGGACAGCTGGAATGTCAGACCTGGTTTCCCACGTTTAAGATGAAAAGGAAACATATCTCAAGAATTTCAGAGAGAGATCTGGAATGCCTGTCAGTGCACATTTCTCTCACTAAAATAATTACTATCATTTCAAACAACACCCACTGGTAAAAGGTAAGCAGGCTGTAAAGCAATTGCAACTCTTAAAACAACATTTAGTATCTGTCAAAACAGGACAGAAGAAATCCTGTAGCCTTTCAACTGGAGCTTTTAAAAACCTTCAGCAGAACTATGATTTTACTGGCATAACACAGCCCTAATCCCCAACTCAGCACTAGTAAAGGAAGGATTATTTCAAAGAGCTGATGTTGGTATGTAGCTTTTAGTTTCACTTACTAGGCCATTCAGTCAGTTGGCAATTTTGAGTTTGTTAGATCTATTATTTCTTAAATATTTGTTGTGACCATCATTACACCACACCAATATACACAACAGTATCACTAAGGTAGCTGTACTCCCAAGTACTATTTTATTTAGTCTTTCAAGCATCAAAATCTTGAAATCTTCCTTTATGGAAGAGTTTCAGTTTATAGTAGAGATTTTTTTGTGAGTTGTTTTTTTTATGTAGCAATTTTGTTTCAATGTTACCTGTTCTCTCCATTTTGATGAAAAGTTACCACTGCTAGAAAAACATTAAGAGACAAAGTGATTTGCCTGTCACTTCAATATAGCAATCAGCACCAAAATAAGAAAAATTATTTAAAGCCTAATTAGTAAAAAGAATCTTCTAACCACTCAAATATTTTCTTTTGTTACAAAATACAACTAATTCAGTATACAAGCCGTACAAGGAACCCCAAAGGGTTATGAGGATCCACAGCAAAAGCAAAGTTAAATATTTTGTCTAACAGCAGCAGCACATTTCAGACTAAAAATTCATACATAATTAAACAAACATACAGCAACAAAAAAGAATGAACAGGAGAAAGCTGTCGGGTTTTTAGACTTCCTGGCTTTATGTATCACTCAACTAAAATGTCAATATGAGCACTATTAGAGTGCTCTACTTTCAAGTCATGTGCATCCCAACAGTGAATATTAATGCAAGTTCTGTGAACACTACCGGGACACCACTGCCAGATTCAGGATAAGGAGGAGCTCTCTATATTTAGTTCACAAATAGGGGCCCTTAGAGTGCCTCGTATTATATTAAGGTAACTATATATACACATCATTCCTTTATAGATAATAAATTAGAAGTTTTACTACCTTTGCCCTTTTTTATTATCAAGGTGGAAAAAACCTAATAACTGTGTAATTTTTTTCTGTGTAAAAAGGTATTAAAAATAATATAAATAAAATTCAGTTACTAGATCCTATGCCTGTGTTGAGAAAAAAAATAAACCCTCTTCTTAACTGCAGGCATTAACATTCTGATAATCTACAACCTGATCTGCATCTGCAGTTATTTCACAAATTACTGCTCTTCATGCACTGGTGCCCTTTGCATGTGAAACAGAGCACTGCCATTGCTATCTAATGCATTTCCAATAAAGCTCATTTCCAAAACACAGCAAATGAGTCCTGTACAATTAAAAAAAAAAAAAAAATCAAAGTCCACAAAAATCACAGACAGAATCAAAATTTTCCAACAAAGCTAGAAGATCAAACGTCAAATTACTAACTGAACTCCATGTATGCAGCCAAGAAAGATCAAATAATCCAGAAAAAGACAGAAAAGTGTTGCAATAAAGATGCAGCTATGCAATGCATGGCATTAATAACTAGGAATTAAAAACTCAGTGCATCAATAAACTGCATTTTAATGCTACTACAATTTTCACTGTATGCTATGGATGTAACAGCTTAAAACCACCCAGAGTGACTGACTAGATTTTTAAAAAAATACTTATTTAGAAACGTACCCAGTCACCACAATAAAACACTCATGACAGCAGTTACTTCCTTAACTTCAGATATACGCTGCACGAAGACTTTTGCATAACACCACTGACCCTGGATATGACTCAACTAAGAAGAATTTACTTGCAAGAAGCCTTTCACTTGCTGCAGAAATTACCTCTTTTGTTACTTATGAGTATTTTTAGCCTTTCTATCAGATAAACAAAGGAAAATACTAAGCACAAAAATCCACAAAGCACACGGCTTCTACAGAGAAAAAGGAAAAATGTTACTATAAAATTTGCCGAAATATTTGCCAAGTAAAGAGCAATCACACTGAACAGCCTCAATATCACCGATGTGCACATGTGCCTGTGCCACAAAGATCTGCCTGCATGATGACAAAGAACCCCCACAGTAGTCACCCAGCCTTTCAAATTTCACTTTTATTATCTCACTTTTTATTAGAAAAAAATCAAAGCTATTCTCTTTCCTAGAATAGGAAACCCTTTTGTAAACGGTTGGGGCTTTTTGTGGGTTTTTTATGGGGGTTGTGGGGTGTGGTACCGGTTTGTTGTTTTTTTTATGACG
>VYZQ01018697.1:8711-36306 GCA_013400655.1 Mystacornis crossleyi
TCTCTCTCTCTCTCTCTCTCTCTCACAGAGGGACATTGTGCCCCCAGTCAAAGTGCTGGATGGACTACAAACAGAACAAAAAAGGCAACCTGCAGAATCTTGCAATTACACCAAGTTATGGCACAGAAAAAATAATTCCATGAAAAAATATTTGGCAAGTAAATGCAAAGAATTAATCCCTCGTAGGAAGATAACTCACAGAAAGGCAAAACGAGTTGAGTAAATTAGAAAATTTCTAAGGCAAAATTAGCCTGATAAATCTGTGGCTAAAAGTTAATCAGTGCAGTGCTCAGGTTCAATGTCATTTCCCTCAGGGTGATGCTGAGCATGGACAGTGACTCAGTGGGGATGCATCAGTCTGGACAAAAAATGTAGCGGTGCTTTGTTTTCATGCTTTGTGATTTATGTTCAATTTATGTACTGTACCCCATTTGGTTTATCCCATGTACCCCTTTGTACTTCCCCGCAATGGTATGTCCCACTCCTGTACCTCCCCTGAGGCGTGTCCCTCCACCCTCTCCCCTCCCCAGGGGACCTGTCTGTCAGCCCGGGGCCCAGCCTGGCCTCTAGAAAGTTCCAGGCTGGGCGTCGAGTGATAGGCTAGGTTCCCAGGAAGTCCCTCCCCCCTCCTGGCAATTGGTTCCCAGGAGTGTCCTTTCCCCTGAAACCACACCCTGAGTTGTTCCCATTGGCCCTTCCTCACCTCCTACCCCTTTCTCCGCCCCCCAATAAAGGTCCCGGTTCGTGCGTGGATCGGGGCTCTGCTCAGGCAGTCTCCCCGAGGGGAGGAGGTCCAGCCAGGGCCTCTAATAAACTCGGTTGGAACCCCTGCACAGAGTCCTCCTCTCTCTTTCGCCCGAGTCGTTTAACATCTGGATTACCGTGTTTGGGAGTGTGGCTCAACGGGAAGATAAAGGACTCACGGGGATCGGCAAAGTCTGTCAGCAGACCGAGCCGTACCCGTCCTGGTGTCGCCGGTGGCAGGGAGCCGGGTCACCGGAGGAGCCTCCTCCGCACACCACCGCCACAGCGACAAAAAAAACTGTCCCAGCCCACTGCTCACCAGACTACAGCTGTCTCCATGTGTACCCATCCGTTTCTGGTAGGAGAACGACACTGTTTTTGTAGAACCTGCTGTTAAACTTTGTAAGACTTCCAGCTTTGCAGGGCTCTTTTCCCAGTTTCTGTGGTCAGCCAAAATGGCATCTGTTGTGCTGTTGGTTCTCTGGAGACCATCAGAGATCTGCTGTGCATGCACTGCTGGTTGAAACAGGCAGTGCTGGACTCATCCCTGTGCATTTTGGGATATAAAAAGAAGGATTTAGGTCAATAAGACCATAAAACAAATTTTTCCAAGCTGAACAGGAAAACAAGCCCAGCTGCACATTTTTGTGGATTAATTTATCCTACAGGCAACAGCTCAAGGCTACAAATGTTCATGGTTTCTCTTGCGACTCTGTAACACTGAAAAGCATCTCTGTATTTGACATGGGATCAGAATTGAGGTGTCCATCCATCTTCCCCCCTGAATCCCAGAATCACACAATGTTTTGGGTTGGAAGAAACCTTAGAGAACATCTCATTCTCAGCCTCTACCATGGGCAGGGACACCTTCCACTATTCCAGGTTGCTCCAAGCCCCGTCCAACCTGGCCTTGGACACTTCCAGGGATGGGGCAGCCACAGCTTCTCTGGGTAACCTCCACCACGGCTTCACCAGCCTCACAGGGGAGAATTTCTTCCTAATATCCAATCTAGCCTTCTGAAGGGGCAGGTTAGAGTGGGAATGTGACAGGCTGGGGCTCTGTGGTCCCTGACTATAACCTTGGAGGAGGGAATGATGTCCCTGGACAGAAGTGCTGCTCCTGCCAGCACACACAGGAGCACATTTTCTGTGCATCCCCGCTGCTGCTGAGGAAAGACTTGAAGTGCTGTCTAAAACTGCACTTTTAAGAAACCTCAGCAGCTGCCCAAGGACAGGAGTTTGCTTAATTGCTGTATCAGTGCGTTCAAAGCTCCTCACTATCTCACCATCGCCCCAGCAAAACACGTATTATCCATTTGTCCTTGGAAGCAGCTGTCCCCGTGCGCAGTGATTACAGCACTCTTGTGCCACATGAACCGTGCACAGCTCTTTTCCTCCTGCTCCCCCCAAAAATATCATCCCCCTGCCTTTCCCCCAGTTATGACAGAGCTCCTTCTGTTCAGTTTATAACGTTTGCACTCATTTGTTTTCCATCAGACAGGCTTCAAGGCACTGCATCCAATGACCTCTGGCAAAGGGATGGGAATAGCACACACTTTTATCCTGGCACCAGGAAGCAGCAGTGACAAATTGGTTTACTTTTCTTCCTGACACTGTGTGTTCTGAGTAGGGAAAGGGGGTTTATTAGCCTGGACTTATGCATCTGAACTATGCTGTGTAAACTCTCTTCTCTGATGTTATTTAAAATATGTATTTGGCCTTGTCTCTTACTGCCTTGAAATGCAGTGAGTTTTGCCCAAAAGGATGGAAGCTTCTGGTTGGGAATAAATTGGTTATCATGATATGCTGGGATTTTAAATTTTTAAAAAGATTTTATTTAACAGCTAAATATAAATGTTCAGTTGTGTATAGATGTATTCAGTTACGTTAGGGAAAGGAACAGCACATACATCCACACTTTCCAGCACAAAAATACCCAGCTACTTACCAGAGAAAAGAGATTAGGAGGTGTGCACAGCCACAAACATTTCGCCATGCCTATGGGAACATTTTGGAAAGAAAGTACTGTTCCCACTTCTCTCCTTCTAAATCGAGCAGAAATAGCCCAGCAGATGGGGGATTCTGGGTTATTCTTGGCAGCACAAAGTGATAATAGCATTGAATTTGGTTTCACTGTGTTTTGCCATCACTGCCCTGCCTTCCAGCTCAGCCCCCTCCATGGGCACATCCACCTTTAGGAGCGCCCAGCAGAGTGGCAGAGGAGGTAAAGCAGTGGAGATGACTTGTGTGGAATTCAAAATACTGACCCTCTCTGCACAGTCTGTAAGGTCTACTGATAAGAGCACTAACAGGTGGGTCCTGTTGTCTTTGTTACATTCATCACTGATTTAAAAAAATCAAGGAAAGGTTATAACACTTGAGGAGTTTTCCTCAAGAGCTTACATAACCATTTCCAAGAAGACACGTATGTGAATGTGAATATTTTTTTTCTGCCCTGGATGGGCTTCTTGCTGTGGTTCTGAGGATGATCACAGTACCCATCTCAGCTTGGTGCACTGTCATAACTGTCATTTTCAGTGTTCCCATGTTGCTGCTATGTCCTGACCTCGAAGGGTCAAGCTCAATGCAGCCTCCTCAGAAAAATTCCATTTGTGTTCCCTCCTCCGCTCTCTTTTTTTTGTGGCTGATGTTATCTTCTGTTATCTTAATTACATGCTTTAAGGGTGCCTGCTGCACAGATCATTGATGGAGTTTGATGTTTGTTAATATCAAGTTGCATTATGAAAATCTGGTACATTAAGAGCTTGATGTCTTTCCAAATTATTCTGAAAATAAAAAAAAAAAACTTAATAAGCAACCCACTATAACTAATACAGACTAATAAGTTGGGAAGGCAGAGGGTGAGTTTGGAAACATGTTTATTTGAAGGGTTTTAAGAAAATTATTTAAAGAGCCCTTGCACAAGACTTGCGGTTCAAGGGCAGGGTTTAGTGTCAGAATTTCGGTTAATGCTGCTGGGGACAGCAGACCAATTTGTGGTCAGATAAGTCAGCCTTCCCACTTGTATTTAATTTTCCCAAAATTAAATACAGCAATTTGTCTTTAAATATGAACACTTTTCTAAATCAGATACACATGGTTGTTTTTATCAAATGAATGCTGTTTTATCACTTTAAAAGCTTTTGTTCTTAGTCAAGTGAAGGCAGTGGGCAGCACTCCCTTGTTTTTGAAAGAAGAAGAGCATATGCTTTTTAATTTGAAATGTAGCACTAATAGCATTATCCACAGGGGTATACGCTGTGCTATTGTGGATTGTGGATAGTGCATTTATGCTCAAATATCCTTTATTCCCTCCTGAGTGAAAGAATTTAACAGCATATTGTATTATCATGCCATGGAGAATATAGTTTACTCCAAGAGTGAATTTTTTGACAGTATTAACTGCTATAGGTCTGTGTTGAAAAAAAAAACAAACTCTCAACCTATCATGAGTGATAAAAAAACACTGTTGAGGGGAGATCTGCAGATAAGGCATACAAGAGCCAGAAACCGTTTCAAAAACTGTCAGGTACATCCTTCTTTTGCCTTTCTCAGTCTCTGCTCTCTTCTCACCAGAAGTAGGTGCAATGGTCCCATGCTGGGGGATGCAGTAGAATGGGGAGAAACAGGCTTGGGATACACAAACTCAGCCCATTTGTGACTTTCTGTGGCAAACTCCTTTTCCCCAGTGCTGGAAGACAAATGGTTTAATAAATCAGAATGCTGTGCTCTTTGCTTCAGCGAAGTTGACTCTCTGCATTCAGCCTCATTCACAGGTATCTCCCAAAACCTCCTAGGAAAATGCTGAACAAACAGAGATCGTGGCTCAGACGCCCAGAGCTGGCCTTGCATTGTTTGCTTTTTATCATAATGCTTATTTTGCTGTGTCATATGGTTAAAAACTGGAGCCTTGCCTCCAAGATAGCAGTGGGAAGGCAAGAAAGGCTTGTGTGCGTTTGTCTTCAGGTCAGTTTACAAATGAACGTACTGACGGCAGCCCTCAACAAAACTGCATGGGAGAAACTAGGAGCAAGAGAGAGCACGAGCAAGTCCTAACTTTGTTCCCATCATGTGGTTTTCTGGAAATGAAAAATCTGCACACTGCTCTCATGCTCTCTCACCTGAGGACTGGCTGTGCTCCAGTATTTGTGTGAAGTGCTGGACTGGATCCTTCCACTCAGAGACAGGGAGTGTAGCCACAGCCCAGCTGGAGGGACATTCAGAAAACAAAACCAGGTTTTGCACCCCATTCCCACCTGCCCCAGGATCTTGGGATATCCTAGTTAAGTCAGGGACATCAAGCCAAACCTGTTAGAACCATCAACATAAAATGAGGTGACAAAGGATGAGAAGCTCAACGGAATGAAGGCACCATGAGGTGCAATGTCCAAGTGGGGCAGCAAAAGGGAGGGAAGAGGTTTTTGAAATCAAGCTGGACACTGAGTGCCCACCTACTACTTTGTAGGAGGAAGCACAGAAGGAATTCCTGTTGTGTCCCAGGAGGATTCAGCTTGAACCTGAGCTGACTGCCTGTTGGGCATCAATTACCTCAGACCTGATTAAGACAAGACAGGAGGTCCATCCTGCAGCTCCACATGCAGAGCCACAGAGCAGCCAGTGCTCTGGTGTCCATTGCAGTGCTTATTGTGAAGCACAGAAATATCTGGGTCTTCTTCATCTAAGAGAGGATTAATTTTACCCATTTTTAGTCCTGTAAAAGTTTAAATGTCTAAGCAAGTGATCTAGCCTTCTTGTACAGGCTGGGAGGAGAAAGGGAGGAATCTCCAGAGCATGAGTCACCTCTTCTAATATACAGTGTCTGAAGTGGGTGGGATGAGTCATTCTCCAAAGGTAACAGTCTCTTTCTGTCTTGAATGACTAGTTAAAACTGAAAGCCTGACTTCACGGTGACAGAAGTTTGCCATCTTCAGTTGTCACCACCATTTGTCTCAAGTTATTTTCACAATTTAGAGCAAGGTGAGAAGGCTTCCTTCTCAGCTGATGGCACTTCAAAGGACCGTTTTTTGCTTTCTCCTGGAATCTGCACATCTTTGTCCTTCAGAAATTGGTTGAAATGGTTTGCTCAAGTTTCACGGAGTCAGAGAAATTAAAGGCTATTGGCAACAGAAAGTCCCTTGACCCATCCCCAATCCACAGGCAGAAAATTGCAATTCAGTTTTGTTATTCTTAATGTTTCCTTCTTTCAACAATATCTTCCAGCAGTCAGTAAGAAAATGTCAGTTGTTTTCAATGGGCTTTGTTCCAAGCCTGCAGAGAGAGCAATAGAGGAAATTCAGCTGCAGAGGCAAATCAACAGAGGGGAAAGGTAATGGCATGAGAGAGCTAAAAGACATAATTGTGAGATGAGGGGAGAAAGGGGAACAAAGAGGGGCTTTAAAGTCGAAGCAGAGGAGGAGCACAGAGGCAGAGCTCAGTGGAGAGGAGATCTGGGCACAGAGAGAGGGACAAACTCATATCCTTGAAACACGTCTCTTCACCACTGCAGCATTACTTCAATTTGAAAATGCCTAACTGCTCTTCAGTTTAATCATTGCTGCACTTTTGGGTATAAGATGAATAATTAAGCCTGGGAGTAGAATACAGCAAGTGTTAATAGGGCAGAAGGTACTGCAAAGTCCTTAGAAAAAGCTGTGCTTGCAGCACGAAGTGGCTGCTGTTCTCTGCATCCCCAATCACAGAGTGAGGAGCAGGAAAGTACTAAATTGAATGAAGTGCATCTGTATCCATTCTGCTGGACTCTTCCCCCCCTGTGTTTGATACTATTTCTTGCTAAATAATATCCGTCTCTAGCAAAGGCTGAACAGTGTAATCCTAAATGGTCCTTCCAAATCCAACCAAGGCAGACATCCTGCATAGCACTTCCTTCCGTGCCTGCACCTGAAGGCTCCCACAGGCACAGCCTTCTCCCTTATGTAACTCAATGACTAAAGAAACTCTCTGGTGCCTTAAAGAGATAATTCAGTCTGAAGTGGCAGCATTTTGGAATTCATCCTCTCTGAGGAGCTTAAGATTTCTTCCTGTTGCTGTCAGAAGATCAACATGAAGAAGTAAATGCCACTTCAACAGCGTGAGAGACAACAATTAAACATGGTCTGAGAAGGCCTCTGGGACGCTTGAGCCGGCAGGTTGGGCCAGGTGACTCCACTGTGATCCTTTCCAACCTGACTCATTCTGTGAATACACTGGGCCATGCACACAGCAAGAGAAAGCAGAGCCAGAAAAAGCTGTACCTGGAATAAAGTACAGCCATTAATCCATGTACGAAGCAAGTGACTGTGGTTTGCTGCTCTCTCTGCTCTCCTCTCCATCTGGAGTGCCTCCCTTTCCCTTAGCACCGTCTTCCTCAGACCAACAAAGCAGCAGCTCAAAGGACAGCAGTTCATATCTGGATCACCCAAAACATACCCAGGGACAGTGTGCAGGGAGTGTTGTTCACTCCTCTGGGAGGTCAGACTGGTGACAAACCAAACAGCAAACGCAATGCTTCTCTTTCAGATTTTCATTTTCCACACACAGCCAATTAAATAGAGCTGTGTACATTAATCAAATTAGGTGGGGAGGAAGAAAGACAGATTGCTATTTTTAAATCTTTGGAAGATGTTTGGGAATGGAAGGTCAAAAGTAAAGAGGGAGGTCAATAAACAGAAAGGAGAAAATTATTTTTACCCATTGCAGATAAGGTATTTTTAGAGCAATCACCTGAAAGTTCCCTGAACTACAGAGAGTGATAAGCGCAGCTCAAATTTGTGGCTGCAGCCCGGCTCAGACTCACCTCCCCTGGCTTCTTTAAAGTGAGTTTTCAGTGTAATGACTTTTTTCTTTCCCTTTTTCTCCCACCTCCAGTCCTTCCTGCTCTCACTGAGGCACCTCAGGAAATCTGGTGCTTGTATGGACATTTGAGATCTACAGTTGTTGCTAAGTGGGTATTTTTCCTCCTCTTTGATTTGTTTTCCATCCTTTTTTTTTTTTTTCCTTCACAGGAGGTGGAAAGATGACAAGATGAGCTTCCCCAGGCCAGCATGTTGGAAAAGAAACCAGAGCCTGACTTCCCTGAGGCCAGGAGGACACACCTTTGTCTGGATCATGGCCAGGAGTCACATGTGAGGCAGGAGTAGTGACTCCATCAGAGCCCTGTGTGACCAACGTCCAGTCTGGAGGCAGCAGACCCAGGCAGAGCTGCTTGAGGGGCCTGGGTGTGTTTGGCAGTGCTGGGAGAGTGGGACATCACTGGATTTTTAATTTTCTTTCTGCACATTCTCCCACACAGCTTCACCAATTATCCATGTCACACCTTGTTAGCAAGGAGATGGGATCAATACCATTATTTTTATAGTCTGGACAACAGTCCAGGCAAATTTAGGTGTTGGAAAACAGCTTTGGATCAGGATAAATTTAGGACAGGCCTCATACAGACATTCCCCTTAATGCTGCTGACAAAAACCTGGGATGCACTGACTACCCTGTGTATAAAACACTTTTTTTGGCTCTCTACTCTTCTAGAAAGGGCCATATCTTCAAAATAATTCAGCACAAACCACGCTGTGCCATATTGTGTAAACTGTGAATTTAAAACCGATATTTTCAAAGGTAAGGGAAGATGTGCCAGTGTCTTCCTCAACCTGAATAAGCATTTTTCCTGCCAGGATGCCAAGTTTTGAATGTGTCAGTATGTTGACAAGTTGCCATAGTTTGGGGAAAACAATTGTTTTTGAGCCATCTTCCCATCTGCTGTGTGAATTTGATTGTCTTCTTGCATTCTGCTGGCCACTTCACTGAGAGCCATGGTGCCTCTGTCATGATTTTCCAGAGTGAGGGCAAGGAAAAGGAATTTTCTGTCTTTCAGGGTTCAAAGCAAAGCATAGAAGATGCCAAAAGAAAAATATTTGACTTTGAAATATGGAAAAAAGAAGAGGAAGAGCAGAATGGGAATGAATCTCTCAGGGTGTCCTGCAGTCTGGATGTACATTTGTATTGCAAAGATAGGAGCTGGGGAAGTGGTGTGTAAAGATGTGGGTTTTACAAGAAGATAGAATCAGTAAGGAGACCTCTGGGAAATGTGTGTACACTTTATGGTTGGTATAAAATTAAATGCTTTTTTTTCCCTTCAAGATATTGATCCTTGTTCTTTTATTATTACTTATTATTATAATTTCTTTTTTTTCTCTCTCCTTTGATTATCCATGTTCTGGTCTTTCTGGTCCCTTGTTTGAATTGGGCCTATTTAGGTGAAACAGGGTGATAACTCTCATCTCTTCTCACTTATGCCCTGAATAATTATAGGTGTCCCAGGAAATCTGGCCTTCAGTAGAAATTTTGTGAAAGTTTTGAAATATTTTCTTAGAAAATACTTGGATCCTGCACAATTATCAGTTCTGAAAGGTGCTTTGCCCACTTCCTCCAGTGGAAGGGCGATTGATCATCTCACAAAGGCAAGGCAGGTACTCACAGAGAGAAGAGTTGAGGTTTGGTTGCCTTTTCAACATCAATGATAAAATTGCATCTAATGTTCACCTCATTCACCTTAACTCCAGTGGTCTGCACTAATTAAGGTGGAGCAAGCAGTGCTGGTTAATAAAGAACAGTGTAATTCAGCTTGTGCTGGGCAGTGATTGTGACAAGAGGAAAAACTCAGTAACTGATTTAAAAGATGGGCTTTGATTACCAGAAATATCTGGGGCTTTTTTCCCCCTGATTGCAGAGCACACACTGCAAAACCCTGCCACCATCAATGGCTCTAATGTGACACTCAAAATACCTTCTCTACCTTTCAAGTTGGGCTGCAACTTGTTGAGTCGTGCTTTAAAATATTGTAGAGGATCCTCACAATTCTGTCTTCTATTTTGCTGAAACACTCTTCTGCTTGGCCGTATGTGCCACTATCCTGCTCCCAGGTCCTATATCCAGAGCCATCACATCCCACACAGTAGCCAGCTTCTTTTGGAGCAGCTACCTTGTTCCCTCCAAGTTCCACACTGCTGTAGTTTACAGGAAAGTTTGCTCCTAGGTCTATTTTGGATATCCATATGTCTGACAGGTTTGCGTCTCTCTATCCAGGACAGTTCTTCCCCACTATCAGAACAGACTCTGCTCCTTCCTTCCCACCACAACCAGCCATCCGTGAGATGCATCCTCTGTGCTGTGCCAGCAGGCCTGGGACACAACCCTGCTACCTCCACTGCTCTGAGGTGAAAAAATACACACACAAAATCTCTTTCTAGAGCAGTGAAAGCCCAAGGGTAAGAGCCAATTCAGGTGTGGTGTGATGTATTGACCCCATGGCTAATTCCCTCTCTGGAGCATTAGCCATGGAAATGTGTGATGGAGAGCAGCTTTTGAAGACTGCCTGATTATCAGGGTGGGAGTTGGAAATATATAAAACAACCCCATGGGATTTTCACCCCCTATCCCTGTCTGGAGCAGCACATTCCAGCTGTGTAGACAGGAGACAGAGCAATCAAGAATCACTCCTTCCCCCGAAGCCTCTCAGGAGCACTAAGAAAGGTCTACATGTACTCATCGAGGCCAAGTTTTCACACCCCATTAGCCCAGATGGGATGAACTTCACTTCTCATAACCAGCTCTGCTGACAGAGCTGACCAATTCATTTTCCCCCAGCTGAACAGTTTTCTCTTACAGAAATGCAAATTCAGCAAAATATCATTTTTGTTGACATTTGTAATGGGAAATCATTGAAACACTTCATTTCCAGTTTAGCATTTGGCTGGTTCTGTCTCATCTGCTGTGAAGTAATCAAAACCCAGCAGAGAAGCCCTTGCCTCTTAAATCATTCACCAAAGTTTCCCTTCAAGAAACCTGTCCTGAGATTCCTGAGATCAAATATAACGGGAGGCTGCCTTTTACCCAAAACTTTGAGAATTCTGCTTTCCATTTAACTTTAGAACTTCCCTTCTTGGAATGAAACTATTGTTCCAGAAAGCTGCATTTCTAGGGAGAAAATGTGCCTTGCAGCAGCTGAATCACAGAAAGGATGGTTTGACTCAAGGCTTTTAAAGAATTAACAGTTGCCACAACAGGACTCCCTCTTAATGCAGCCAAGGCAGTGCAGAGAGGAGTTGGTACAGGCAGTCCTGCGTGGTTCAGTCTTTTTATAGTGACAGATTTCTTTGCATAACGTATTTTGGGTGAAGCTTCAGGTTTATTTTGCACTTATCTGATGACAGAAAAATATATTAAGTCTTTTAAAGATAAAAAAAAGGAAAAGAAAGGTTTCTTAATCAGCTTATTACAGCCTTCCATGTCTAATAAAGCACTTATACGGCAGTAAACCTGGAATCCTACAGGAGTTTGCTGTAAAGTGACAGATTCAGGTCAGAGCTGTTCATGAGCAGCCAGATTGATTTGTGATGCATAATGATGGGAGAAATGGCATTATTGTTTTACAGGAGAGCACAGAAAGTTAGAATATGCCAGGGCCATTGTAACAGCTGGGTACCCTGGTCTGAAATACCTCGCCTCTGGTATTTCAAATAAATTGGAGCCTGATATTTCAAATAAATTGGAGCTATTCCACAGCTGGTAAATAAAGTAGTCACACAGTAGATGTGGTTTTGGCTCCTTAGCTCCCTTCACCCTGGCAACAAACCCGAAATGTCCCTGTTAACTCTTGTTCCTGTAGGTACAGACTAAAAACCACAGATATGGGATGGGTACAACCAGAGTTGTCTGCAAGAGATCAATTTTTAGATTTTCCTTCCTTTCCCTCTGTAACTGCCTAACTCTGTGACCACGGGCAACTCTTTCAACATCTACTTCTGCCCTCTTTCTTGTTTTAAACAAATCGTTTTTAGAGCATGAGTTTGTCCTGTCTGTGTCATCTGGTTGGCTTTTATGTTATTTCTTGTTCCGAATTTGTTGGCCTTTATTTTTATTAACTGGATCCTGTAATAAATGTGCAAGTAATGCTGACCCGAAGGAAATGCTGCTCACTCTATAAAGATATCAGAGAGGTATAAAAACACTCTCTGAATGGAATTATACTGAAATGGTAAAAGCAATGGCTCCTGTTCAACATTTCCAGGGGCAGCAAAAAACCACCCTAAAAAGCAGATGAAGAAACTGATGAAGGACTGGTCCACCTTTATGAGACTGACCCTTGAAAACCTGCTGGGAACTTCAGATGGTGCCACATGCATCTTCCTCTTAATTATTGCTCTTCCGAGAGACTTTGTGACACCAGATCTCCTTTTTCTTACATCTCAGTAAAATGCCAGCTCCTCTGGGGTCTTGGTGTGCAACTGAGGTCCCTCAGTGCTACATCAGATATACTAATTCTCATTAAGAAATGATGCAATCAGTGCTCATCTGGACGCATGCTGTGCCCCTTACTGGCTGCTGGGTGCACTGTGGTTTTCATTTTGGGCTGAAAGGCTCTGTGCACTTTCCATCATAGCTGCCCAGGCTCATCTCACCCAACCAGCTGCTTAGATGAACAAAGTAATTCAGGCTGGCAAGTTGGGTTTTTGATCTTGGGACTCCTGGGCCTTTACAGGCCTGAGATCTGGGATTCTCCCCGCACATTGCCAGTTATTGAGAACTCTGAATTCCAGCCAAAAGAATATATGGGCATTATCTTAACTCTGAGGGGTTTCAACAGTCCCTTTGACTTTCATGCATCTGCCGCACACATTCAGACCCTCAGTGTTGCAACCCATTGGCTCAGCACCCTGCAGGACTGAGCCCTTCACTAATCCTCCTAAATCCAAGTCTATTGACTTTCAAAGCAACCCGCCAGGGTTTCTTATCTACATTTCCTGAACAAGCTGCTTGCTTAAGCTGAGCTTTTTTGTATTAGTCTTCAACCAGAGCTGATTTTGAGCAATGAACATGATTAGATTTTCATATCAAGAGGGAATGAAAGTCTGGAGATAGTTCACAAGTATCCTGGAGTGAGGCAGGAGTGATCTACCTTAATTGAGTAGCTTGTAAAAACACAAAAGGTCAGAATTAGTGTCTAAATCCAACTCAGGCAATATCCAGGTTTTTCTTTCTCATCCTGGAAAGAATCTTAACAGAACCCCAAGTCTAAATGTCTTAGGGAAGTTTGAAAGCCTGATCTCAGCCCTAAGATCCCTGACATTTCTAGAATATGATCCTATCATCACATGGTGACATAAGATTCAGTCCTAAACTATGGCACAGCCCCACAAGGAGGGAGATCCTGAATGAGGTCAAGAAGCCTGCTCCAGAAAACAGGCTGAAATAAGAATTACTTCATCTCCAGGAATTTTCTATTATGGGGGTCACTTTACCCCCAAAACAGGTGAAGACTTCTTTCAGGCTGGACCTGAGCATTTGGGATGTCAGAAGTCAGAAACAAAACCCACATCATGGCAGCACAGCACTGTACATTTTTCTCAAGATCACTGTCACTGCCTGTGTGAGTGGAGCAGTCAGACACCAGGAACTGGTTGTGGAAATAAAGCACACCTGGAATAACCATTCCCACGCTGACATTCTCCTCATCTTCGTACAAAGGTCCGCCTTAGGGCTGAGACTCCAGAGATACTCTGGTACAGTTCTGTGCATGCTTTGCCAGAGCAAGTCACTCTCTGTCCATTTTGGACTTCTTTTTCCTACCTGTAAAATCAGAGTAGTCCTAAACTGACCATGTCTGTATAAGTGGCAACCTTGTATTAATTCAGTGTATGTCAAGGGATAAACACAATGAGACTTGGATTGTCACTGAGACCTCAAAATGTAGATTAATAGATAAATTAATAAATGTCTGTTCATAAGCTAAAAGATCAATAATATACACATATCAAAACTTAACAAAAACCTGCATGTAGAAACACAGAAGGTGTTTCTGTCCTTCTGATTCAGTCTCTTGGCTCCCTCACTTGAATTCAGCAGCACCATAATCCAGGAGTTCTTTCCTCTATTCCTGGCAGCAGCTTTGAGAACTCCTGACCTTCAGCTCCCCTTGGCACACCCTGTTTGAGGAGATGTGTGAGCACCTTGGAAAATCACCCCAGTTGAACTTCTCCTTCCCATTTAGACAAATCTATGTTCTAGACAACATGACTGACACAGGGCTAACTCAGATTCTCAAAAAGTAATACCCATCCCACATTTGTCAGTCAAGAAATCTTGACTTTAAACTATTCTTTTACACCTAAAATTTCAGCCAAAATGATTCAGTTGGACATTTTCTACTGGAAGCTGTTGTGTAGTTAAAAATTAAGGTATCTCACAGCAATTTCTCACTGGCAAAAACATCCCTAATAAACAAAATGAGTTGGTGTGCTTTTCCCATTTCATTTTGCCTTTTTTGCTCAGTTAGATTTAGTTGACTATTTCAGTATTAAAATATCATTTTAAGCTGTGCTTGCATGATGTATGTTATATATAATATCGAATGGGCTGGCTTTGTTCATCACTGAGCCAAAACTGAAATGAGCAGGTGATGAGAGACAAGATGGGCTGGGGGAGTGAAAGGAGTCCTCCCTGAGCACTGAGGTCAGTAATCCAATTTCTTTTGTGCCTGCCTGTGTCTCTTCAAGGTCACCTCACCAGATCTCATTCCTCCACAGATTCTGCTGCTGTGGTGATTTTTTCCAGCAATACCTTTTGTAGTTCTCCTGGGGAGGAAACCCATGGTCTGTTTTTTTTTAGGTCTCTACACAAGGTCAAATTTCCTTCTTGTCTTAAAAGCAAGTGCTGGAGGTCAACAGGAACCACCTGGAGATTACACTGTTCTACAGATAAATGCTCAGGATGGGGACACAAAGATGGGTAACAGTGCCTGGGGCTGTTCCTGGAGATGTCTTTAATATCCAAGGGGAAGAGACTTGGATAATTTCCCTTGTTTTCTTGTTACACTGAAGGAAGGTTTGGCTGAACAGTGTATTTGTACAAAGCACCCATCTTGTGCCAGTTAAAAATTCAGGAGGAAGGAACAAAGTGTCCAACAAGGCTTTTATATAGTATTGTAGTCCTCACTGATTTCCATATTTATTTAATTCACAGATGAATAATAATTCTGGTGACATTAGGAGAAGATTTATATTAGGGCAAAGAAATTGTGAGGGTGAGATAATTGATATGTGGATTCTTGGACAAGAAGTCTATAATCTGACTGGCTCCAACAGGGTTAATCTATGATTTCAAATTTTCCAAGGTAGAAGGAACATGGAAGTATCTCCCCTGTGACCTCCTTTTGTCTCATCTGCTGTGTCTCCCTTCAACCTCTCCCCAGCACACACACCACAGACCATCCTCCTGTGTCTCTGCTCTCAGACCTGCAGCACCTCCTCCTTGTGCCATTTCTTCCTTTCAGTGAGGGTAAATTCCTCAGGGAAAGTGCTTTAGGAGACAGAGCACAGAGCTATGTTTGGCATTCAGCGTGTCTCCTGCAGCACTGGGACTGAGCAGCCAGGCTGGGGATCTTGCTGCACCCTTGTGCAGGAGGCACCATCTGCCAAATGTCCTCCTGAGCTGCGTTTTAGCAAGTGGGCTAAATACTAAAAAGAACATCCCATCCATTGCAGCTGAAGTCCATCACAGCTTGCTTACAGGATTCTGGCTCCAAAGGGAGGCTGGGCAAGTGGCCAAGAAGCCTCTCTTACTTGCCCATGTTTCTCTTTGGGGAAAGAGATTCCTGGTTTAGCATGGCCTGAGATGGCTTTAGGGAGCAGGAAGGCTTTAGGGAGCATTGGAGTTCCCTCATCCCAGGTGCAGCCCACCCAAGATGCAAACTCCATTAATCTGATTTGCCAGGGCCTTGGGGCTGGTCTTGATTTCTTTGAGGTCACTGGCATAAGCCTTGTCAGCTCAAAAAGCAGCAGATCTCTTGTGTTCTTTTATGCAAGAGCAGCCAGGCTTCCAGGGGAGGGAAGGGAAGGGAAGGGAAGGGAAGGGGAAAAGGGGACATTATCTCTATCCTTTATTTATTTCTTTGCTTTCTGCCCTTGTTGCCCCTTCCCCTTTCTTGTCCACCTACTTCTCATCCCTCCAAGAGGACATTTCTGCTCCAGAATGTGGTTATTCCTGGAGCTGTGCAGGGGTCACTTGGCCTGATGGGGTGGGTCTCTGGGGATGTGCCCTTTGCCTCTGAGGAGGCTGAATTTGCTGAGGTCCAGATTCTTCCTGATGATTCCATGTGATAACTAATTAATGGCCTCCCCACATTTCTGTGGCAACTCCATGCTGTGCTCTTAGCCCTGATCCAAATGGACATTCTGCACACTCCTGAAGCCATAGCATCAGCATGTTAATAAGACTTGCTGACGTCTTTTGCTTTCTGCCACACCGGCTGGTGAGTCTAAATTTGAATAATTTAAAAAGAACAGATTTCTTGAGAAGCTCCCAATGCATTTCTGTCACGTGACTAGAGGAAAATGGTCCCAGAAGTCTTCTGCATCTGAAAGGAAGTGAGATTCTGCCCTACCTTCTGCTTTTTCCATGCTTTGGCTTTGGGACACCTGGCATTGGCTTTTTTTCTCTGGGTTATTTGGAAGCTCCAGCTTTCATGTAGCCCCTAATTCAATAAGAGCAAGGGACAAGTATCTGCCCTGAATTGGGAGGAGCATCTCTCTCTTAGCTGAGCTGGACAATCTGAGTTTCTCCCTAACTTCTTCTTGTGCCAGGGAAGGAAGCTGGATTTTGTTCTCATACAGAGAATGGTTACTCTGCTTTGAGAGTATGAACATCCCTTTTATCATTAAACTCTACAATACCCACTGATCATGCAGGTTAATGGGTCGAGTTTTATCGTGAAGGTGTTCTCTTGGCCTCACCTAATTCTGCTCTGCTAATTACCCTCCATTCCAGTCATTGTCTTGTCAAACACATTTTTATGATCATCATTTCCTCAGGAGCCCATTTACCCCACTGTAGCACTGGAGTGGCCTCTCTGGGGGATCTGAACTGCTTTCTCTTGCTAAGACAGATGTCAGATGCCTCCACATCTCCTACTGCCTGCAGAACCAATTCCCTAAACCAAACCTGGGGGATGTTTCTGGATCTGGCTGTCACAGACTGCCCCTTACCTGGGGAAGGGCTTTTGGGACTGAGCAGTGGAAGCAGAGCATGTGCCCTATTTAATTTATTTCCTAGCATCAAAAGCATCATCCAGGCCACATGTGATTGGCTTGTTTGGGTTTTTTTCCATTTTCTCAGTGACATAAACTTTGAGCCCAAAACGGTGGTTGAGCTGCCACATAGCTTCATCTTCCCTACCTTGAGGGGCATGGGAGTTTATTCTTGACATTTTTCCTGCATTCCTTCACAAAATTTTACATAGCCATGTTGGAATGTGGCTTCACTTTGTGGTGTTGATGTGCCATCATATCCAGGTGCACCATCAGGTACTCCCAAGGTGAGCTCCGTATGCTGACAGCATGTCTATGCCAAATTTCTTTCCCTCTCCCTGCACCGTCTCCCTATGCTCCAGCTTCCCCTTTCCCAGTCATGATGGGAATATTACCTCACATGCCTCTCCACGCCATCCCCTTGTTTCTGGATGGGCCAGCCAGGATTTAATGTTGTGTTGCCACCCAAAACCTTGCTTAAGGTTTATGGAGTTGCCCCTGTTGCTGAAGGCAGTAAATGCTGGGGGCTGCTCATCCCAAGGCATCATTAAAGATACATGAGGGCAATTGATTTGATCCCTACCAGTTCCACGAACACCAGGCGAGATGTAGGTAATGTGCTGCTAGTTACCTGTGAGATCTGAGATTTAATTGCAGCTTCTTAGTCTTCTGCTCACTAGACCTGAATTCTTATCTCAAAGGAAAGGAATTTATTGAATTAATTTCACTCTGTGTTGGCACAGTCACTATTCCCAGCCATGAGCAAATCCCATCAATGCATGCAGGCTTCTGCTCAGGCTGCCCAGAAGCAGCAGTCAGTATTTTTAGAGCTATAACCATAGTTCTTTAAAGTGCCAGCTCTTTGGGTCATACATGTAATTTAAACAGTACATTTCTATTCCCTGCTTAGATGGATGGAACTGTCAGGAACATTATTTCTAGTGATAATTACAATTTTGACATTCATTTCCCATGAATACTCTCTACTATTTGCTTAAAACTCACCTCCATGCATATGATTGCTGCCAGATGTTCTCTTATCAGAAAGCTGAGGCAGAAATGTCACATCTATAAAGAACACTCTTGGAATGGTGGGGTCTAATATGATTTTCTGCTACACAAACCGAAGACCAAGCAAATGAAAAACAAACACTAGGAAAAATGGGCAATCTGAGGCCTCTTGTGTGGACTGCCTAGGGGAGAGAGAGATCTTGATACAAGGTAGAGAAAAAAAGCTACTACTAAAGGAAATGTCCTTAAAAACATCTTTGCTTAATTCACCCAGCTCTTCTTCTGATACCCATTCTTCAGTAGACAGACTTCTGTGACTAATCCCCCTTTTTGGAGTTTTACTGATTACCCAAATTGCTTCTCTTATGCCCTCAATTGGTAGCTCAGCAGAAGAGTTCAGTGAATGTATATTTTCCTTAAGACATCCAGCTCCTTCTCAGGAAATTTGGATGAGATCAACCTAAGTCATATGAATTAAACCTAAAGCCAGCCTTAACTGCCCAAGTCCCTGGTGTCACACGACAAACACCACAATGCATTCAGGTCTTTCCAGAACTGATGTTACTCTAAGAATCTCAGCCAAAGTCTTCAAATAAAGTCAAAATTCCTACAAGACTATTTTGAGCTCAGTTGAATCAACATGTTAAATCTTGAGCCAAACCTGAATCTTGGTCTTTGGGTCAGGACTGTGCCCCTTGCTCAGACCTGTTTTCCCCAGGATGCTCCTCCAGCTCTGGAAGCCATCAGGATCAGAGATTTATGTCTCCCTTTCTGGAGGGCAGGAATTCCAGTCTCTCACTAGCACTTCTCAATCAACTTCAACTAAAAAAAACCCCAGTGAAATTAAGAGAAACACCTCACTACTCACCTCCCACAGTGTTCAGGCTTCATCACCCAGCTCAGCTGATCCTACATTCACATGCTCCATTCAACATCCTATTTTCTGTTTAAATCCACACATGTCCACACACATTCCAAAAAATTTTACCCACCTTTTGGTTATTGTACTTTTTTTTTTGATAACTCAATTCTTTTTAATTTGGCTTTATCCTTGCAAACTCAGGGTAGGTTTGATTGTTGTGGTCTTCCCTCCCACCCCTCCCACCCCTCCCTTTTACTAATTTTGCATATATTTTCATAAAATGTTCTCACATATTTGCCTTTTTTTTTTTTTTGTGGACAAAGTGTGAGACAAGGATATTATTCACAGCCACAGAAACATAAGAAAGTAAAAGGGATTTTTTCCTTTCCCAATTAACAAAAATGACCTATGTACCCTTCAGTGTCTCCAGGTTTCCTTGGGAATATATTCCCTTGCATTGTGCTTTAGTTTTTGTGGTGATGAGGGTTACCCAACGCTACTGGAAAACCCAGCACCTGAGGCAGAAAGACAAACTAAGCTTTGCCTTTATGATATTGGCCTTCTCTGCTTTCGTGACTATGTAGAACGGCTGAAAGATGAGTGAGTGAAGATTTACAGGTGCTGTTCCTTCTCTGGCACAACTGAAGCCAACACCAGCCCTGTGCAGGGCACAAACTGCAGGTCAGCTAAACAACCCAACACATCCCATTTTCCAGCATCTGCTGAGCCTCTGCCTCTGTTGAAATGTCTTCCAAGATGGAAATCCCAAAGTGAGGACACCTGAGCCCTTCACCCACCCTCCACCTCTTCTGTATGGTTTCACCAAGGAGGCATCAGTTTTACTCCCCAAGGGTTGCCATCCCCTCCTGTCCTCCAGCAAAGCCCAGCACAGGCTGTGGGAATAACTCAACATAAATCTGGCATAAGTCTCAACAGAAGAAATATCTTTTATCTTTAACCATTTACTCCCACTATAGGAATAATGGTAGCTCTTTTACATATAACTTTTGTTTGTTTGCTTTGATTTTTTTTTTTTATGTCTCTTTGTCTTGGCACCTGCATAGCAGAAAATTTGACAGTTCAGTACATAAATTTGCCCCTCTCTCTGCTCCTCCCTTTATTTCCGCTGCTGCCCCTGAGGACTCGCAAGCAACACCCCCAAGGTCAAGAGAGAGTATGGTGTTACCTTTTTATGACGGATTATAGAAATAACAAACATGCCTGACAGTTTTATACAGCTGCTAGAACGGGTTTAGTTTTCAACAAATGAAGAATTTCCTCTTTTTTCCTCTTTTGTATATTAATTACATTTTACAAATATTATTTTCCCCTTTTCTTTTCTTTCCTTTACCCCCACTTTTCCTTCTTACTTTTCACTTTTTTCCTCCTTTTTTTTTTTTCGTTTTGTTTTGTTTTGGTTTGGTTTGGGTTTTTTTATACAGCAAAAAGATCAATCACCAAGGTGTCCATTGCTAAGTTCAGGGTTAGCAGAGTTTGGCAGTCATCTGGTCAGACTGTTTGAGGATCTCAGTGTTGTACAGGTCCAGTGCATGGTTCACTCGGATGATCTCGCTGTTGGTGAGCTTCAGGCGGTGCTTGAGCATACAAGAGAACAGATCCAGCTGGGGTTTTCCCAAGGCCACTGGAGGCGCCAGGCGGTTGATTCGGTCCCGAATATCCAGCAGCAAGAGCATGACAGAGGAGGAGGAGTAGAACTGCCCGCCCTGCGTGTAGGACTGGTTGACCTGCTGCACCGCGCTGCGCAGGAGGTCAGCGTTGAAGCGCAGACTGTAGCCATAGACCTGCACGTCTGAGATCTTGATGTAGAACTGGCGCTTGGTGGGGTCGGAAAGGTCCACAGGCCCTTGGCCGGTCTCGTTGCGCAGGAGGGAGGGCAGCCGAGTCCGGCTGCGTAGGTAGATGTGGACAGTCTCAAAAAAGGTTTTCCACCGGTTGCCCAGCAGCAGGGTCCAGTTGTAGCACTGGCTGTTTTGGAGGCGGATTTTCTCCCAGCGTGGGTAGCCGTACTCCCCGAAAGGCATATTCCAACCCTCTGAGTGACTCCCGCTGAATGGGTTGACGTAGACAAAGAACATGGGGTCTAGGCTGCTGTTGCGCATCTGGCAGATGCGCATGGAGATTCCGATCACCATGTGGATGAAGTCCATCCGGTTCTTGTTGCTCTTCAAGGTGAGGGACATGCGCTTGCGCCACCGTGGGTCAAAGAAGGTGTCCAGGCGGATCTCGTTGCTGATGAAAGTGGTGTGCACATACAGGCGAGAGTCCATCTTCTGCAGCAGGTACTTCAGCTCCAGGTCCTGGAAGTCCAAGTCTGTCTCAAAGCTGATGAACTGCTCACTCCGCTCGGAGTCCACATTCTGGGGCTCACAGCGGCCTCGGTAAAGCTTATAGCCCTTGTTGCATGAACCACAGAGGGAGATGTTGGCAAGGCTGCACATGGCACAGCTGTTGTTGCCCCCAATGATGCAGGGGATGGGGCGCTGGCACAGACTGGTGCCACCATGGCAAACACAGCTCCGCTGGCTTTCCAGAAAGGTCCCCCAGAACCCATTCTCGTTGCAGTAGAGCAGGGACTGGACTCGGGTAAGCCATTCCTGTATCGTCCTGCAGGTGGGGAGAAGGAAGAATTAGCATTGTAAGGCCTCACAGGGACTCGGTGTCGGCATCTTGCTGGAGCTACAGTGTTTTCAGGGATATATCTGAGGCAGAGCTCTCAGAACATTGATGCCCTGCTGAGGCATCTGGGAGCTATTCCAGTCTATTTCTAGACTGAATCTTTCATCTGCTGTTTACTCCTTCGGGGATGAGCAAAAGCCTTCTAAGAAATAGCTACCAGTTAGAAATGCTTATCTGATGTCTCTCTTCACTCTGCTCTAGGAGCCGAGACAGGCACGGTGTCCTGCCAAGGATCCCAGCAGTGCTACAGTGACATGGGAATGGAGCTGATAAAGCCGTGCCAGAGGCTGTGGGGCTATCAGATGTCACAAGGGCAGCAGAACTCCCAGGCTAGCAGGAGAAAACTGTTCTTCAGGTCATTGGAAATTGGCCCCACCCTCTAAAAAATAACAGGATAAGGCAAAGCAAGCAGCAACTTCTGCTTAAGGTGCAGAGCTCAGAACAGCAGAAAAGAGGGTGGAAGCTAGGATGCACAGAGACAAAGCTGCCAAAACTATTCTTCCTTAAACAAACCCAAAAGACTGCTGCTAATTAACCACCTCTTGTAGTCTCTTCCTTAAAATCAGCCCCACTCACCCACCCCTGAGCCCCACCACTCCCACAGCTGCTGTATCAGCACCTTCAACCCCACATCCTGCAGCCCTGGAATGACTCCTAGAAAATGACACTGCAACCTACATTCACTTTTTGCACAACCCACTTGTGCATGTTGCCTTATTTCCCCCTTTTCCCCCTTCCCACTGCCCCAGGAAACCTGGGCACAGCAACTCCTTTCTTAGCAGCCCTCAGCAGAACCCTCTGTGCAGCCACTGCTCCCTCCCCTCCGCCTTCCCCCTGGCTAATGAATACTTCATTGTCTCCTCTAGGCAAAAAGTTCTTGGTAGTGCTGCAATGAGAAGACTGGCTAATGACAAATTAGGATTCAGCCCTTGTAGAACGGGAGGAGTGATTATGGACAGAGGCTCTCAGAGCTGGATTAGTGAAATTCATGGCACCTGCATCGCCTGACCTCCAAATAATCATTAAGCTGTAGGCTGTATCAAAGAAGGCATTAAATGATACAGCAGCAAAGAACAGCAAGATGATTAGGGGGAGGGAGCAAGTGGAGGGATGAGAGTGTAAAACAGAAAAGTGCTGGAAGGAAAGAAATAATCAAGGAGCAGAAGCAGAAAGGCTGGGAAAGAAAGAGAGGAAAACGTGCAGGTAAAAGGAAAAATGAGAGAAACATAGTGGGCAGGAGTAACAGGGGTGGAGAAAGAGAAAAACAGCAAAACCAACAACTGAAAGAGAACAGGCAGGAATGAAAAGCAGGAAGAAAAGGAGTGAAAAGAAGGGGGAAAAAAGACAGGGTGAGGAAAAAAGGAAGAGCATTAGAAGAAAAATTCTGGAGTGTTGGATGTGGGAACAGACAATTTTCACATTCTTCCTGTGGTACAGGGCTGCCAGGGTCTCTTTCCCCTATTCCCAGCCAAGAGGAGCTCTTCTGCTGGTGGAAAGGATGAGGTTGGCTGGGGAGCTTGGGAGCAAGGCAGTGACCTCCATAAATATCTGCTGTAGAGGGAGACAGTGGCAGCCCTTGTCCCCCCCAAAAAGTGCACAGGTCTCCTCTTTATTCCTGGGACAGCTCTGCCTTGGAGGGGAGGGGAAGGGACAGCACAGCACAGTGTGGATGCAAAACACAGCCACAAGCTGACAGCAACAAGAATTTCCAAACCATCCCAGGGGGCTGAGGCTGCCTTCTGCACACAAGTGAATTTTTGCTCACTTTTCAGCAATACAAGTATGTTTTCACCCATCTGAAGCCTTGTGCTTCCTGTTTGGAAAGCCAGTCAAATGCACCTGGATTTGTGCAGTGCTGATTGATGCTTTACACAGGTTTTAGGTGATGATAATGCCCCTGAGTTTCTGGGCCAAGGACTGCCAGGCCATAGCAAGGGACACAATATAAATTAGAGTCAGGTGACCACATTCTGTCCACTTTGGGTGTGTTCTGTCTTAGGAAAAAATCACTGGATAATTCTGTCCTTCTTTATACTAACAGCCAGCATAACAAAATGGGAAAGAAGCCTTAGCTGATATCTTGCAATGGACACCAGTAAATTTCCTGTTCCCCAGATGAACTTTGTGGAGGAAGGATGGGAGGTTGTTTTTTTGTTGTGTGCATGTGTACGTCTCAGCTTTCAGCAAAGACACAAGTAGGACTAAAAAAAAACAAGACGAAAATTAAACAGGAGACTACCCACCATTTGCTGATGGCAGCAATAAAGGATGTAATTAAATGAAAATGCAGAACCCAGGGCAGAGCTGGGCATCGACTACAAACACAACAATGTGAAGTGTGAGAGAGTGAGAGCGAAGAAAAGGGATATAAATTACCCCATTTTTTCTTGCAACTGGGACAAGTTAAGAATATACACAGGACCAGCCAAAGTCCTTCAGCTGACAGAAGGTAACTTTTTAAAGCACACCCTCTGATGCCTCAGGCTCATGGCATTGTACCTAAGAGGTGTCAGAGCAGGAGGATGTTGGAAAGAGCCACTGTTTAACAGCTGAAAACCAGTACCAGAGTAGCCACTGATTTTCACTTAAAATATTCCCAGGGAGGTGGTGGGAATCCCCACCCCTGCAGATGTCCAAGGAATGCCTGGATGGCACTCACTCCTCTGGTCTGGGTGACAAGATGGGGATCAAGCACAAGTTGGACTCACTGATCTTGGAGGTCTTTTCCAACCTCAATGATTGATTTTAAATGATTGATTCTAAAGTGAAAATAAATATGACATGCAGGCCAAGCTCTGAGTGAGAATTACTTTGCAGTGTTTTCTGACTGTTGCTCACTGGACACGCGGTTCCCTGGCAATGCTGGGAACAGGGAGCCAGACAGATTTTTCTTTTCAATTGCAAGGGAAAAAGTCAGGGACTAAAAAGGTTTTCCTTTGCAAACTCATCTTTCACTTTCCAACCAGCACTAGCCACTCTGGGGGTATTTTGGGTTTTCTGTACAGAACAGTGAAGTAAAAAATGCTATTTTTATTCTCAGCAGCTGTGAGATGTATTCTGGTTGGGGGCCAGAACATGTATGACCCTGCTCTCCATTGGATGTTATTTCTAATTTACATCCAGTGTTTTAAAATAAAACTACGGGTGATCATTCAACATCAAAGCTGTTTTAAACCTGTAAACTTTCCTGGGTTTTGACAAAAGAAGCACAGACCAAATATACATCTATCTATCTATCTATCTATCTATCTATCTATCTATCTATCTATTTATATCTTTATCTATATTCCTAAATCTCTGTCTCCTTAGCCATTGCAACAGGTCATGGAGAATCAGCCTAATTGCCAGAATCCCTACTTGTCCTTTCTTATCTTCCTTTCGGAAACACCACCTCTTCCTTTCCCTGAGGACAATCAACAGCAATCTCATTTCTTTTTTTTACATTGCTTTTGAATGTATAATGTAGGCTTACAATTATGTGTAATAAAGAGAGAGAGGCTTGCTCTTAATAGAACCTTGCCATCCTTTCAAAGCCNGCCCCCGTGTGCCCGAGAAAGGATGGAGGTACCTTTCCCTAGGCAGCTGGTGGTTAGGATTGTGCCGACACCGGACACTGAGGCCAAAGAGTTTGCGGGCAGTGCGCTGGATCTTCTGGCGCTGGGCTTCCAGCGAGCTCTGCAGCAGCTTGTAGCGGTTCTGCAGGTCCCAGTCATTCCCCCAGTGCTGGTGGATGCTCCCAATGGTCAGGAAGTGGTTGCTAGGTAGCCTTTTCATGAAGGATTTAAACTCATCTGAAACACACACAAGAAATGGGGAGAAATATGGGGGTTTTGAAGCTGCAATGAAGTTACAAAGCTTTTCATTAGCTGTGAGGAGAAAGAGCAGTGATGGACAAGGCCATAAGCTCTGCCAGAGAAAGATGTCCATTAACTCACTGCTCTGTCACTCTGCCCCAGGAAGCCACTAATTCCATGGCTGTTGCTGCTCCCATATAGAAAAAAAAACCCTATAGTGAATATCAAGGTGAAACAACACAGTTAAAGTGTACAGGGTGGAGAAAAAAAAAAAGATAGGAATTCCCTGGAGCATGAGGTTATAGTCTAAGGGTTATAAACAAAAATCTGGGAGTTGTAGTCATTGTCAGTTAAAGACTTCTCATTTACACTGTTTTTCAGCTGCTCCTGAAATGCTGTTTGTTGTTGAAGGCAAAGCATTTGGCTGTGTCGTTAAAAAAATAAAAACGGAGGGGGGGGAAACAAAGCTTTAAAAATTCCCCAGAGGAAAGGTTTGGATGCTGTTAAAATGTCCTGCTTTCACATTTTTTAAAAAGAGCATTCTGATTCTTCCCTCTCATTTAACTCCATTTGAAGTTAAATGAGTTGCATTTTGTAATGAGGAAAATAAAATAAAATAGTTTGCAGGGCTCAGGTGAGAACAAAAGGTGTAAATTTTAGCTAAAGGGAACAAATCTAATTGATTGAAAAATATATTATTCAATGTTGCTGTTTGTTATGTTTGTTGTTTTTTGATCACTTTATTTCCATTTTCTTTTGTTTGATAATGAAAAAACCCCACTGTTATGCAGAGTTGGTTTGAGGGGTTTTTTTATCACAATCAGAAATTCTAATACTCTTTCTGTTTATGATTGCCCCTTCCTTCCTACCTGAGAAGAGTGGTTTGCTTAGACTCTGATTACCAGGCTGGGACATCCTCAGATGGGAAAAAACCAGATGGTTCCAACTTTCTCGGGGGAAAATAACTCAATTTTTGATGCTAGAAAACCATATTTGACACAGTGAGACCTTGAGAAATGCAATGAGTGGGACAATAAGAACTCCATAAAATGCAATAATGACAAAAACAATGTTTTGTACCAGGAGAGAAAAACCCACGTTTTTCAGCACAGGCTTGGGCACAACCAGCTGAGGAAGATCCTGNATTTTTCTTTTCAATTGCAAGGGAAAAAGTCAGGGACTAAAAAGGTTTTCCTTTGCAAACTCATCTTTCACTTTCCAACCAGCACTAGCCACTCTGGGGGTATTTTGGGTTTTCTGTACAGAACAGTGAAGTAAAAAATGCTATTTTTATTCTCAGCAGCTGTGAGATGTATTCTGGTTGGGGGCCAGAACATGTATGACCCTGCTCTCCATTGGATGTTATTTCTAATTTACATCCAGTGTTTTAAAATAAAACTACGGGTGATCATTCAACATCAAAGCTGTTTTAAACCTGTAAACTTTCCTGGGTTTTGACAAAAGAAGCACAGACCAAATATACATCTATCTATCTATCTATCTATCTATCTATCTATCTATCTATCTATTTATATCTTTATCTATATTCCTAAATCTCTGTCTCCTTAGCCATTGCAACAGGTCATGGAGAATCAGCCTAATTGCCAGAATCCCTACTTGTCCTTTCTTATCTTCCTTTTGGAAACACCACCTCTTCCTTTCCCTGAGAACAATCAACAGCAATCTCATTTCTTTTTTTTACATTGCTTTTGAATGTATAATGTAGGCTTACAATTATGTGTAATAAAGAGAGAGAGGCTTGCTCTTAATAGAACCTTGCCATCCTTTCAAAGCCACTGGCATGCTTGATAAGCCTCTGTCACTCTGTATTGCAACAATTAGAAAATGAGAGTATTTCCCAGCTCTGTGAAGAGAAAGATGGGTTGCACCTCCTCCACTACAGAGCTCCTACCACGCTTCTCCCCTGCCCAGCTGCAGATGCAGAATGACAAACAAGAAAAGAAATGATAATATGCCTGCTGATGTTGACTTAAACAAATCAAGCACATCAGTCAGTTGTAAACCCAGCTGCCATCATCCACTCCATCCTCCTTCCCCCAGATTTCATTGTAGTAGTTGAAAGCTCCCTTTCTGCTTGGCTGGGTTTTTTAAATAGATGAGAAATGCTGAAGACATATTTGTCTGAATGTTTTGGAGCAACGTGGTTGGATGGAGATTTCCTTGCTGCTGCTTCACTTCATTGTTGTTGTTGTTGTTGTGGCACAACTAAAAATTCCACCTTGGACAGAAAGGATGTGAGTGTAGTCAGGAATGTGACAAAAGTTACCTACACCTCCAGGAATTTCAACCCGCTCCCAGATTTTACCATTTCCCCCACATGTCCATGCCAACACAACCTACATCCAAACACAGCTTGCTGGGATTAGGTCCAAGCCCAAGCTCAGTTCCACCAG
>VYZQ01018697.1:36406-57169 GCA_013400655.1 Mystacornis crossleyi
CTAATTCCATGGCTGTTGCTGCTCCCATATAGAAAAAAAACCCCTATAGTGAATATCAAGGTGAAACAACACAGTTAAAGTGTACAGGGTGGAGAAAAAAAAAAAGATAGGAATTCCCTGGAGCATGAGGTTATAGTCTAAGGGTTATAAACAAAAATCTGGGAGTTGTAGTCATTGTCAGTTAAAGACTTCTCATTTACACTGTTTTTCAGCTGCTCCTGAAATGCTGTTTGTTGTTGAAGGCAAAGCATTTGGCTGTGTCGTTAAAAAAATAAAAACGGAGCGGGGGGAAACAAAGCTTTAAAAATTCCCCAGAGGAAAGGTTTGGATGCTGTTAAAATGTCCTGCTTTCACATTTTTTAAAAAGAGCATTCTGATTCTTCCCTCTCATTTAACTCCATTTGAAGTTAAATGAGTTGCATTTTGTAATGAGGAAAATAAAATAAAATAGTTTGCAGGGCTCAGGTGAGAACAAAAGGTGTAAATTTTAGCTAAAGGGAACAAATCTAATTGATTGAAAAATATATTATTCAATGTTGCTGTTTGTTATGTTTGTTGTTTTTTGATCACTTTATTTCCATTTTCTTTTGTTTGATAATGAAAAAACCCCACTGTTATGCAGAGTTGGTTTGAGGGGTTTTTTTATCACAATCAGAAATTCTAATACTCTTTCTGTTTATGATTGCCCCTTCCTTCCTACCTGAGAAGAGTGGTTTGCTTAGACTCTGATTACCAGGCTGGGACATCCTCAGATGGGAAAAAACCAGATGGTTCCAACTTTCTCGGGGGAAAATAACTCAATTTTTGATGCTAGAAAACCATATTTGACACAGTGAGACCTTGAGAAATGCAATGAGTGGGACAATAAGAACTCCATAAAATGCAATAATGACAAAAACAATGTTTTGTACCAGGAGAGAAAAACCCACGTTTTTCAGCACAGGCTTGGGCACAACCAGCTGAGGAAGATCCTGGGGGCTGAGGTGGGTCAACATTCTGTTCTCACTGGAAAAAAACGTTATACTAGGCTGAATCCAGCTGGTTGGGGAAGCTGATATTCCCCTTTTCTTGGCGTTACTGAGGCTACACCCGGGGCACCCACCTAAAAGAGATGAACAGAGACTGGGAGGGACTGTTCATCCCAGATGAGCTGAGGGACACCAAGATGCTCCAGGGCCTGCGCGTAAGTTCTGCAAAGTCAGGTGCAGGGAGCTGCACTGGTTTCATTTGGTAAAGAGGAGGCCAAGGGATAATTAATTACAGAAGCAACTGCTCAAAAGGTACTCACATTTATGAACAAAACTCCTCTTTTTAGAGACAGTTGCTATAAGAAGGAGCAATACGCCGTTTACAGCTTGAGAAACTCAAATGATTTATTGAAAAACTTCGTCACTTGGAGGTAATGCAGCACTGGAACATGATCAGAGATGTATAAAAATCTCTCATTTTAGACTCTGCTAGACAAAGCCATGGCTGACCTGACCTAGTGGAGGCTATGGTCCTGCTTCTAGAGGGAGGCTGGACTAGACCCCTGCCATAAACTTCCCAAACAAGACAACAAGAAGTACAGCTATCTTTTCCTGTATATTATCTACATTATTTCTGATCCTTTCCCAATCCTTTTTTTTTTTTTTTTATTCCTTCATCCTATTTTCAGAAGGAAAAAAGGACAAAAACAAAGGAACAAAAGTCAGAAAAGGAGAGCTTGTAAAGGCTGACATCTTTTCAAATAAAAAGAAATAATCCATAGAATTAGTGGAGAAAATCAGACCAGATAACTTACATCCTATAGTACAAAGTTAAAGATATTTGCATAACAGATTTCCTATTATTTATCAATTTGCAGTTCAGGCTTAATTGCCTAACAAAGGATTTCTGTACATTAGTCAGCCCTATCCTGACATGGATGGTAAATGGATGTTCACATCCTACTCATCACATGGTGTAACTGAGCTCCTCATAAAAATAAACATCATCACTGCACTACCAACATTCGTGGGACATCTGCTTGTCTCTCCCCCAAAGATAACTGAGATTTTTTTTCAGTCATCCTTCAGGTTTTCACTGTTTCTAATGCTGCTTCCAGTGCCCTTCTCCTCCCCAAACTCGACTCTGTGCTTTTCCACAGGCCTCTGAAACTACTATCACGTATAATTGCTTCTGTTGACCATGCTGATTACTCCGGGTACCTTTCAGCAGTAAAAGCCTTGCATTTGCTTCCCGCCCTTTATAAATCAATTTCCTCAAAAGCCTGTTTGTGCAGGAGCCTAGGCTCTTTTCCCTCTGATGATGAATGTGCTACATTTTTCATCGAGATGGGCAAGGCAGGAATTTCAGTGCAGTGTGTACATTTTGCTACCGCAGTGCAACGTTGGGAGAAAAACAAATGAGCAGCAAATCTGGCAAAATAAAAACTGGATGGGGTTGTTTAAAATTAGGGTGATGAAGAAAAAAAAACTACTTTAAAACCAACATAGTTTCTTCATTATTTATATTTATTTATAACTCTGCCTGGATGGGGATATTCATTATTTCTGGGAATAGTTCATTTTTAACCCTAAGAATTTCCAATTAATTAACAAGTCTGTTTGCATTTATTGTTATTTCATTCCTCTCCACAGAAAACCTTGCTGACGGATGGGACTGCACCTCCCGTGATGCAGCTTGGCCCCTCTTTCTGCCAAGTCACCCCAACCCCAAGGCAGTCCCATGGCAATGACTCAGCATTACAAGTGGCACCACAGGAAATTGACAAGTCAGACATCTCTTTCACAGATGAAGTTTTCCTTTTGCCAGTGCTAAAAAAAAAAAAAAATCCCATTTACATCAGGAAGCAATAGTCTTGAAAAAACAAACAAATTAACAAATAAAACTCCACTCAATGACTTAATTAAAAGTTGGGGTTTTTTAAATCCATAATCACTGAATTTTTTGACCAGCCATTCTAAAATGCCAAGGATAAGGCAGTGTTATTTTTCTCAATTTACACACAAGCAGTGAAGCACAGGGCTAAAAAAAACTCCTGAGCAGATTCAAAACAACTTCAGTTCAATGCAGCCTCCTTGACTTTGAAGATACTATTCCAAATCACACCAAACTCTTGATCCACCCTGCACAATGTTTTCAAACTAACAGAGGATCCAACACAGAACAGAAGCAGAATACAAATGTTTTAGGGTCTCAGTAGCTTCCTGTGCAAAACGGTATTTGCTTTCAGAGCACTCCTCTGGCTTTCAGTCCACTTTATTGAAAAAGGCTTCAGATGCCATCAGAGATTTCTCCTCTGCTGTTCATAATGAAGAAAATCCTCTAGTTATTGGGAATATTTATTAAAACAAAGAAGCAAAACACTAATACTGCAGTCTTTTGTGATAGCAACTTCCATCTCAAAGGATAAGTTCACGCATGATGCATCAAAGTGATGAATCAGATGCAGCAGCTTTAGACATAAAGATAATCACTCCATGTAGCCCTGAAAAGCCTCCAGCCCTGGGTGGAATATGGCAGAAATTGCACTGCAATATGTCACTTTAACATGGCAAATGAAAAACACCTTCCCCAATTCAAATCTCAAGGGGAAGAAGCCCGAATATAATTATCTACCCCGGCCTGTGCTTGGGTCGAGTGCAGCAAGGACAGAATGCGACAGGGACAGAGACTGTGGGACTGGAAATCCCCTCTCCACAGGGCTCCCACCTTCTCAGTGCCTGGGTTAGATCCCCTGGGAAGAGAACGGGTATAATGAGACCAACCTGTGGCTCTTGAGCACCTTATGTGAAGATCCTGTGCCAGAACTAACAACTGGTAACACATAACCAGTGGTAGAGCCATGGTAG
The DNA here is from genome assembly GCA_013400655.1 of Mystacornis crossleyi. Classification (NCBI taxonomy): domain Eukaryota; kingdom Metazoa; phylum Chordata; class Aves; order Passeriformes; family Timaliidae; genus Mystacornis; species Mystacornis crossleyi. Next base: position 40,243 of record VYZQ01018697.1, read on the forward strand.
CAGGCACTGCCAGCAATGCTTGTAAATTTGTGTAGTACCAAGCTGGCAAAAGCTCCTGAACTCTGCATTTCTGGTTTACCCTGGTGTTACGCACCCCATCCATGAACCCATAGAAACTCACAGTAAACATCTGACCTCATGAGCTGGTGACCTGCTCCTGGAACTGCCCAGCCCTGTGGCTCCCCAGGGTATATGGGGCAATCTGGTCAAGATGGTCATTAGCCTTGGGCCATTGACTCGCACTCTGACTGCTCAGCTGAGCACCAAGGTGACAGCATGAGTGGGACATAAGGAACTGTGCAGCAGCAGAAACACCAACAGGGGCCACATGTTGAAGTATGAAGCAACTCCTCAACAGCCCTTCAAGGAAACATCCCAGGCTACTGCACTTCAGCCTTTAAAGGGATTATGGTGACCTTCAACATGAAGAAAGAAAGAAAACTTATGAAGAATTCTTCTTGAATTTAGCTAGATGGTCCTTTGCTCACAGTTTCCCTCCCTGACATGGAGATCTGGGCAGTTGTGACAATAATCATTGAAGAAAATGTGTTGGAAAGTAGCTGGTTAAGACTGAAAGATGAGAGTCAGCACAAGGACAAGTTCCTGATGAAGTTCTGCTTGGTGCCTGTGTGGTTTCAGAGTAGGCAGGCCACTTGCTAAAGGATAGAATTCACTGAAAGTGTTGCTCTTTCCTACCTCAAGCCCTCAAGAGTGTGTATCCCATGAGTACAACACACCTGCTATGGGTAAACTGCTCCCACTACCAGCACCAATGTGGAACAAACTCTGCTGGCACCCCCAGCCTCACCTGGGGACAAAGTGGAAAAGAGAAATGTTCCCAGCAGCAGACATTGCCCTGCAAGACAGAGGAGTCATTTTCCCTTCTTCTCCCTACCTCAAAGGAGGTGTCATCTGGCCCGTGTGTTCTTCTCCCTCTGAACTGCTTTCACCAAAGCAGAATAAATCATTCGTGCAAATCTGAAAAGCAATTTCTGCATCATTCATATTATGGAAGTTTCTCCACAGGACTATTAAAGGAGAGATTTGGAGGTTGTTTGTTATGAAAACTCAGATTTTTAACCAACCATACACTTCCATGGAAAATATCCCTGTACACATAATTTCATCTGTGATGTGTGTTCCTGTCTGTGTGTTTAACAGAAGGGAAAAAGGGTACTCCCTCAAGACTAAGATCCTGGATTTGGGTTCAATATCCTCTATTTTTTAGCCAAAGTAGAGCATTTTACTGAGGGAATAAAAGATTTTTTACATGATATGATCTGCCATGAATTGAAAAAGTGAGTTTTGCTCAGTTACCTGAATTCTCCAGGTCTTTATAGGCTTCTGTCCAGGTCTTGGCCATGTTTGCCAGGGTGTACTCCATGATCTGGATGTCAGTGATGGGGCAGTTGCACTGTGGGAACTCCTCAGAGCACTGGCAGCTGCACTGGCTGTCCCGGCAGATGTACTCGCCCTCCCCGTTGCACATGATGTAACTCAAGGCAGACTGGACAAACTTCTCTTGTAAATATTGAGGGAAGATGATCTGGAGACCTGCAGAGGGAACAAGACGGTTATGGGAGAAAAAAAGTAAATAAAAAAGTCATTTCAGGTATTTGTTCCTCTTTTCAAAACCTGTTTCATTAACAGTTTGGGAAAGTTATGGTGAAGAATTAAAAGCTGTCATCAGTAAGGAAGGTACAAATTGCATCCCTCCAGGGCAAGTAGTGATTTAGCTGAGAACAGAGCCCATCGTGTGTGTGGGAGAAGGGTGACAAGTAACTTCCCTTTCCCCAACACCCTTTCATCCCATTCCGAGATCCCAGCACAGTACAAAGCCCCTGAATGCAAACTTCCCTTAGTGCCAGGCGTGGCGGTTTTTGTCCCCTGAAACCAAGTGCTAGTTCAGAAGCAATGAGCATTATGCTGTTCTGATCTATTTTGAGAAACACTAAATGGGTTTGGTACCACAGAAAAACGGAAAATACACACTGAAAGGGAAAATAAGAAGGAATGGAAAACAGAAGAAAGGAAAATAACATGAGAGGGGATTTGTAAAAGACCCTTGCAAAGTGCCCACCTCCCACAGCATAAATACAGGAGTTGGGAACCTGAGCCTTCACAGCTTGCTCCCTGCTAGGAAGGCTACTTGCCAAATCCTATAAAAGTGCAAATGGATTTAGTGCCAGTGATTTCAGTGGTGCTCGGCAGATTTACATTAGCAGGGAGATCTATCCCCTTGTCCTTCCTCCATGGCAAGTGTTTGTGTATCCATCCATCTGTGCAGGCATTAGTGTAAGCGCACCCTTGCTCAGGTACCAGTGGACATAATAACAGTTTAAGCATTTGCCCTGTGCACAGTTTACATGGTTTTCCATCCTGTCCTCCTCCAGACTCCCTACGGATCTCCCTGAGGATTCGCAGCTGTTTGCTTCTACCTGGCAAGTGCTGCCTGTCAGTCCCTGTCAGTGTCTGTGGTGCAGAGGCAGAGGACAACGACTCTGAGCGAGCCGTTCATGGGACCCCACTTGGAAAAGGCCAGGGGCTTTGGAGTGGCAGCAAAAGAAGTTTATGGCCTGAACGGCAGCACTGAGCTCCAGTGTCATGAAGGCATGTGGGTCAATTACCCATCTGTTTGTGTTTCTGCTGTGCTGAATTACTGGATCTGTGCCTGACAGCCCATTGGAGTGGAATGAAAATCAGATAATAATTCAGAGGATGGGAGTGTGCAGGAATGGCTAAAAGGGCTGTGACCCCTTCAGGAGTGCAGGCCCATCTCTGACGGGTTGTGTTCACCTCCGACAAGAGAAAAACAGCAGGTGGTGATCCTGGGACCCCCATTACCCTTTTGCTTTTGCACCCAGAGTGGTACCTCAGGCTTACTGAGGTCCCTCTGGAAGAGCAGGTTTGGGGGCTCAGGAGGCTGTGGAAGGCTCAGGAGGATGTGGAAGGCTCAGGAGGCTGTGGAAGGCACAGGAAGCCTTGTTTCCTCTCCCCCTGGTCTGGGTGAGCACCATGCTTGGTGGCAGCAAGCTGCCCCTCTGCCTGACCCTGGCAGCCTCCAGGCAGGATGAGCTTGGAGCACTGTCCAGCTGGGAATATTGTTGGGGGTTGAGAAGGTTTTCTTTTTGTGTGTGCATGTGTTCTTTTCTCCTCTCAAAGGAATTTTTTCCCCATGTTAAGGGGCGATTGCTGGGGTACTTAAGAAAAACAAAGGACCTAGCCAGCCACAAGGGAGGGGCCCAATTGTCCTTTTTTTTGGTCTTGGTGGCGTCTTCTCAGGTGGGGGAGCAGAGACATCTGGAGATTTAGAACTGGAAAAAAAGAGGTGGGGTAGAGTGCTTGAGATTCATTGCTCTCCTGGCGTTTGGAGGGAGCAGAGACTTGCAGCCGAAGCGGAGAGGGTTCGTCTCACTGCCAGGCCGTGTTTTCTGCTGTTTTTTTTGTCCTTCTGCCCTGCTCTACTTCTGCCATCTCTTCACCGCTGTTTTGGAGCTTTCGCTGAGACACAGCACTGAGGGCACCACCCCTTGCCTGCCGAGGGGTCCCGGAGTCTCCGGCTGCGGCCTCGGAGTTCTGTGCATTTCGCCTACTACCCGGGATACTTTTCTGCATCCATCCTTGCCGTCTCCAGCGCGCTGCTCCCAGGGAATCCTGCTAAAGCACCAGGACCGGCTGCCCAGGGGCTGCTGAAATTTCCTCCCATCCCTTCCCGGCTTGGGCAAGTTAAGTTTCCCCCGTGCTCCCCGACCTCGCTTCGGAGCGCCCTTGTCAACTCCGGCTGTCGCTGCAGCAAAAGGGAGAGTGCCTTACAGCCCCAGCAGCCGTCGCTGCGGTCTGATTCCTATTACTTGTTACTGCCTTAGTTATTGTTGTTTTTTTTTGCTTTGCCTTGTTGTACATATATATATATATAAGTAAAGACCTGTTATTCCTATTTCTGATATATTTGCCTGAAAGCCCCTCATTTTCAAAATTATAATAGTTCGGGAGGAAGGAGGTTACATTTTTTTTTTCCATTCCGGGGTGGGAGGGGGACTCCTGCCTTCCTTAGCAGACACCTGTCCAAACCAGGACAAATCTGTTTGTGACACTCGCACAGGGAAGGATTTCAAGCCTGGCATTCAGTGACACTGCTTCTGCATAGATCCTGCTGCCTTTTCTGCTTTGCTATTGGGGACTGGAAGGAACACACAAAGAGCTGACCAGTACAGCATCCCTGCAAACACCTCAAAAACTGGCCTGCAGAGGATCATCATTTTGAGGCACCTTTTGTCCTTTCTGAGATGTGTCTCAACAAGAAGCTCAGATTTCTTCCTGTTGTCTTCAGGACGTCCTGAAGCTCAGCCTCTTCTAGGAATTGTAATGATAGGACAAGGGGGGATAGCTTTAAACTGAAAGAAAATAGATTTAGATTTGACATTAGGAAGAAATTCTTCCCTGTGAGGGTGGTGGAGCCCTGGCACAGGTTTCCCAGAGAAGCTGTGGCTGCGCCATCTCTGGAAGCATCCAAGGCCAAGTCAGATGGGGCTTGGAGCAGCCTGGGACAGTGGGAGGTGTCCCTGCCCATGGGAGGGGGTGGAATGGGATGAGCTTTAAGGTGCCTCCCAACCCAAACCATTTTGGGATTCTCTGCTTTATCTGAAACAACCACCACATAGGGATGGTCCCTTGTCAAATCCTCACATGGATATTAGTGATGGTCCCACCTGCCAGGATCCAAAACATTCATTCAGGATGGAATGAAATTCAGTGCTATTGGAGAATTGATCCACAAAGAGGACTGGAGAGCCTGAAGGCAGCTGTACTCACTGAGCTTTCAAGCTCATGGGAGAGCAGAGCTGGACTTTTTGATGTGCACTGTCTCTTCATTCATGGTCCAAGTCCCATGAATACATTTTTCACTCTGCTTCATGGAGGAGCAGCCTGCTCTGGCTCTTTGAATATGATCAAATGACCTCAGGCTCTTAAGTTCTCCGTAGTTTCTCTTTGAGTTTTACCTTGGATAAAGCACAACAAGCTGTTTGGTCCCAGCTACAAATGATCCTGGCTTTGGAGATTTTTGTCTTACTTTTTCCTGGAGGCAATATGGGTGAAAAAAGCAACTGAAGTTTCAGGGAAAGCACTTCCCGTTGCAAGGGACGTCCACTATGCATTCTGGTAGATGCAGAAACATGAATACCCTGTAATCTCCAAAACACAATGTGTTTTAACACAGTGCAGTTCTTCACATGGATACTCGCTTTTTGCCCATAAAACTCGTGGTTTCTGAAAAAAATGACACATCCAGGATAACCTCCTCTTGTAAGAAATAATATCATGTTTAAGAGGCAATCAGACCTCCGTACATTTAGCACCAATTCAACAAAGCACTTATATAAATACTTAACTTCATCAGGAAAGCAGTTTTGCTGATATCCATCAGTAACCTGAAGCATTTGACAAGAAGCACACACTCAGAGCTGTGTTTGCACAAGTGACATTCAAATTCAGCCACTCATCGGAGCACCAGTGTGCACACTCCAAACACAACCCCCTGACTTTCAAACAGGCTGTAGGGATTACATGTGACTCACATCTTCCAGCCAGGAATTTCCTTGTGGAAGAAATCGGTGTTACTGAAATACAGCTGTGCCTGTTTCCACAGAAGTACTTTTATATATATGTATATACACATAAATATTCACAGATTCCTCATTATCCCCAGACAAGGGCAGATTCATATCAATTTTTTTTGCTTTAGTTTTGAGCATCTCTGTGATCAGACCTCAGGAAGAGATTTTACAAGCACTGGGCCAGCAGCAGCATCTCACCAAGTCCTGGCATCCTCGCTTTCATGTGTAGTTCTATCCCATGTCCAGGGACTAAATATTTCTGGAATTCACTGGGTTATGGTTGTCAGTAAAGCACAGGTGGCATCAATCTTTTGAGACCACTGCTCTGGATGCTTCAGTGGCTATCTGTAAAGCAGGAAAGGTATAATCCCAAGGAATATAACAGCCCCACAGAGCAGCTTGTGCTAGCTGGGAAAGCCCTGCTGCCAGATACAACCCTAATAAAATATCCCAAATGCTGGGCTGTTCTCTAAGAAATTTATTTGGATATTGGAAACATTCAGAAAAACATATATATATATACTCAATCTTTCACTTTTGTCTGCTGATGACACAACCTCATGTCAGCAGTCAAGACGAGGGGAAAGCTGCTCTTAAAAACTGGGATATTGGACCATTTCTATGGGGAGAATTCCTCAATTCAAGCCAGGGGGTACAAGGAATGGGCTCATCCCCAACAGCAGCCTCAGGAGCTGATAACATGCACAAGGTAAGTTTGTTGCTGACTTGAATATCTTAGGTTTGAAGGTAACTTATTGATCAGAGGGGGAATTCTACCACTTTGTAAAGCACAAATTTCCTCTTTAAAAATGAAGAGCAGCACAGATTTGGTGTAAGTTTATCTTAGATAACTACAGGCAGAACATGAAGTGCCTGAAAAGGGAACATGTCCTTAATTCACCTAGAAAAACTATTAGAGAGAGATGTTTGGCTTTAGACTGTATATAAAAGGCTTTCTGCATTAAAAGAGGTAAATTTCCCCAGCTCTAAATTAGAGCTATTTGAAATATTTTCCACAGAAGAGTTCTCTGTTGAAAATGCAGTTTCACTGAAGCATTTTGTGAGAGCATGTTGACTCCAAAAATACTTTTGACTTTCTAAATGTATTTTTTCATGCTCCCTCATTTCACTGCACTGAAAAGCTGAAATATTTTGTGTTTTCATTACCATTCTGCCCATTTTGGTCATTANATCCTGCTCCAGGGAGTGCTGGGGAAAAGGGAGACCTTCTGTGCCTCCTGTGATAAATATTGTGTATATATATGTATATATATACCCCAGTGCATGTCATGCATAATGGGTCCACAAGGATCCTGGTTTATAAATCAGTGATTCTTTTCTGTCCCAGCAATCACAAGTGCAGCACCAGACACCCTGCACCATCCTCCCCTGAAATCAACTTGCCCAAACCCTACATGGGTTCATGGAATCATTTAGGTTGGAAAAGATGCCCAAGATCATTGGACCAAGAGTCCAACTTTTGACTGAACGCCACCTTGTCAACCAGACCAGTACAGTCAGTGCCACATTCCACTCACTGTCCCTCCTGAAAGGCACAGCTTTGAAACCCCAAGAAATTCTCCCTGTCATGAAGAAGCTGCTCTTTTATTGAGCCAGGCTCAGAGCTGGAGTGACACAAAGGCAGGAACATGGATTTCTGTCAGCAGCTCATGCTTGGCTGCTAATCAGATCAGAGGGGGCTTGGTCACGATCCATTAGCTGCTGCAGCCCTGTGACTAATTCCTAATGAGGCCTCTCAGAGCAGAGGAAGGATCCTGGGTAATTATCCCAAGGACCACACTCCAGATTAGGTAGAAAACTCAGGTGGAGCTTTAAAGGTCACTTTGTTCTATTAGGAAGAGCTCCTACCATCCTCCCTTCCCTCACTGTCTCCCTTGGCTTGGCTCCAGCCTCTCCCTGCACTGAGTTCAGCCACAGACCTCCATGAAACCCACGTGTGGTTGACCCACAAGGTCCTCTGTCTGCTCCCATCAGAGATCACAGCCTCATCCCTTCTCTCTCCCAATCTTTCCCCTCTTCCTCCACCTTCTTCCCTCTCCCTTGGTTTATCTCCTCTTTTGTGGGATCAGATAACCAATAGAGGTCTATTGATTTACCCACTTGTCTATCGATAACCCGAGCTGCCTGCTGATTTAGCTGCTTCCCCACTTATCTCATGTGTCATCCTTGGATTTTCATTACCAGCAGCTATCATCACTGTGTAAAAAACCCCTCAAATTTCTCATTGTTAATTAGGTAAGAACCAGAACTCAGTGATTTGGGTAATCACTGGCATAGTGAAAACAACCTGCCCATTATTGTTAAAGGCAAATAATAACAAAGTAATATTATATCCACAACATTACTTAGTAAATGAAACCCAGTTTCTGTGAAACCAAAGGTTAAAACAGCACTTGCCAAATTATACTCAAAGCAGAAGATGTAATATAGCCCATTCATCTGAAAAATTAAAATTTGTGCAAGTACAAGTATTCCAGAAATAAAAGCATCAGGGAAAATGAGCAATTAAATCCCACATTTCCTTATTTTGTAAAAAACTTGGGAATAACCTTCATAAATTACATGCCCAGTGAATTTCCTCCTTCTACTGAAGCTTNAGCAGGAGCATCTCACCAAGTCCTGGCATCCTCGCTTTCATGTGTAGTTCTATCCCATGTCCAGGGACTAAATATTTCTGGAATTCACTGGGTTATGGTTGTCAGTAAAGCACAGGTGGCATCAATCTTTTGAGACCACTGCTCTGGATGCTTCAGTGGCTATCTGTAAAGCAGGAAAGGTATAATCCCAAGGAATATAACAGCCCCACAGAGCAGCTTGTGCTAGCTGGGAAAGCCCTGCTGCCAGATACAACCCTAATAAAATATCCCAAATGCTGGGCTGTTCTCTAAGAAATTTATTTGGATATTGGAAACATTCAGAAAAACATATATATATATACTCAATCTTTCACTTTTGTCTGCTGATGACACAACCTCATGTCAGCAGTCAAGACGAGGGGAAAGCTGCTCTTAAAAACTGGGATATTGGACCATTTCTATGGGGAGAATTCCTCAATTCAAGCCAGGGGGTACAAGGAATGGGCTCATCCCCAACAGCAGCCTCAGGAGCTGATAACATGCACAAGGTAAGTTTGTTGCTGACTTGAATATCTTAGGTTTGAAGGTAACTTATTGATCAGAGGGGGAATTCTACCACTTTGTAAAGCACAAATTTCCTCTTTAAAAATGAAGAGCAGCACAGATTTGGTGTAAGTTTATCTTAGATAACTACAGGCAGAACATGAAGTGCCTGAAAAGGGAACATGTCCTTAATTCACCTAGAAAAACTATTAGAGAGAGATGTTTGGCTTTAGACTGTATATAAAAGGCTTTCTGCATTAAAAGAGGTAAATTTCCCCAGCTCTAAATTAGAGCTATTTGAAATATTTTCCACAGAAGAGTTCTCTGTTGAAAATGCAGTTTCACTGAAGCATTTTGTGAGAGCATGTTGACTCCAAAAATACTTTTGACTTTCTAAATGTATTTTTTCATGCTCCCTCATTTCACTGCACTGAAAAGCTGAAATATTTTGTGTTTTCATTACCATTCTGCCCATTTTGGTCATTACCATTCTGCCCATCTTGGAAAAAGCTTTAATAGTAATTGTAATGTTAATTCTAATGTTATACTATCGTATATATTATATAGGTATATAATATATCTCTCTATGTAGTTATATATGTATAATATGGAAGGGTATTTACAGATCTATAACAATATAATATTAAATATAGTAATATAATATATTTAATATTATATAAGTATTGAATGTAACATGCATTATGTATAGTATTATAATATATGACCATATTTGATGTAGCAAACGACCTGATATGCAACATTTCCTGTTTATTGTTGCACAGTTTAGAACAGCACAGAAGGACTGTACCTCACTGAAATAGTGCTATGCTCCAATATTGACATGTACTGTCAATAACAGTACTGATACAGTAGGACTTGCCTCTGAAATTTGAATTTCCTGAAATTTTTTAAAGTGTTGGTTTTTTCACTCAAATTTTCCAATTTCTGCCTGGGACTCTTGTCATGGAACACAAATTCCCCTTTCCCACCACACTGCTGTAGAGCTGCTGGCATCCTGCTCTGCATCACCACAGGGATCCTGCTCCAGGGAGTGCTGGGGAAAAGGGAGACCTTCTGTGCCTCCTGTGATAAATATTGTGTATATATATGTATATATATACCCCAGTGCATGTCATGCATAATGGGTCCACAAGGATCCTGGTTTATAAATCAGTGATTCTTTTCTGTCCCAGCAATCACAAGTGCAGCACCAGACACCCTGCACCATCCTCCCCTGAAATCAACTTGCCCAAACCCTACATGGGTTCATGGAATCATTTAGGTTGGAAAAGATGCCCAAGATCATTGGACCAAGAGTCCAACTTTTGACTGAACGCCACCTTGTCAACCAGACCAGTACAGTCAGTGCCACATTCCACTCACTGTCCCTCCTGAAAGGCACAGCTTTGAAACCCCAAGAAATTCTCCCTGTCATGAAGAAGCTGCTCTTTTATTGAGCCAGGCTCAGAGCTGGAGTGACACAAAGGCAGGAACATGGATTTCTGTCAGCAGCTCATGCTTGGCTGCTAATCAGATCAGAGGGGGCTTGGTCACGATCCATTAGCTGCTGCAGCCCTGTGACTAATTCCTAATGAGGCCTCTCAGAGCAGAGGAAGGATCCTGGGTAATTATCCCAAGGACCACACTCCAGATTAGGTAGAAAACTCAGGTGGAGCTTTAAAGGTCACTTTGTTCTATTAGGAAGAGCTCCTACCATCCTCCCTTCCCTCACTGTCTCCCTTGGCTTGGCTCCAGCCTCTCCCTGCACTGAGTTCAGCCACAGACCTCCATGAAACCCACGTGTGGTTGACCCACAAGGTCCTCTGTCTGCTCCCATCAGAGATCACAGCCTCATCCCTTCTCTCTCCCAATCTTTCCCCTCTTCCTCCACCTTCTTCCCTCTCCCTTGGTTTATCTCCTCTTTTGTGGGATCAGATAACCAATAGAGGTCTATTGATTTACCCACTTGTCTATCGATAACCCGAGCTGCCTGCTGATTTAGCTGCTTCCCCACTTATCTCATGTGTCATCCTTGGATTTTCATTACCAGCAGCTATCATCACTGTGTAAAAAACCCCTCAAATTTCTCATTGTTAATTAGGTAAGAACCAGAACTCAGTGATTTGGGTAATCACTGGCATAGTGAAAACAACCTGCCCATTATTGTTAAAGGCAAATAATAACAAAGTAATATTATATCCACAACATTACTTAGTAAATGAAACCCAGTTTCTGTGAAACCAAAGGTTAAAACAGCACTTGCCAAATTATACTCAAAGCAGAAGATGTAATATAGCCCATTCATCTGAAAAATTAAAATTTGTGCAAGTACAAGTATTCCAGAAATAAAAGCATCAGGGAAAATGAGCAATTAAATCCCACATTTCCTTATTTTGTAAAAAACTTGGGAATAACCTTCATAAATTACATGCCCAGTGAATTTCCTCCTTCTACTGAAGCTTACTTCTTGCTAACCAGCATGTATTTATTTTTAAATTCAGCCATGACTTCTATCTGTTAACTTCTGGACTAGCTCCCCATCTGGGACTGAAGGCATGGCTTCTAGCATCCAAATAAAACCTCTGTGACTTTTCCCAAAGATTATGGTCATTAGAGAGTCCCGAAAGCCAATCTGCAAAACCGTTACACAAATCAGCAATTCGGGAGGGATGGAGAGACGTGGGCAGAATTATATTTCAATATTGATGGAAGAAGTCATATTTTTTAATGCTGGTGTTGTGTATCATACACAGAAGTCCATCAAAATTCAATGGCTGAGGGTACTCAAACACTTCACTGGGGTCAGCCCTGGCTCTGCTCAGCTGAGCCTCATGTGAAGCCACCAGAAGCTTCAGGGAACTTCCAGACACGGGAGAATCACAGTAAAGAGAAGAGGGGGAAAAGGTCAGAAAAAGGGCACCCCTCTCCCATTTCCACCCAACTCCCTGGTTCCTGGGCCTTACCTTGCAGGTGGAGTTTGCTCTCAGTGCTTTGCAGAAGGACAGAACTCACAGAGTCCAGATTGTCATAGCTGTTACAGCCCAGGGGACCAGTCCGAGTTTCTGTTACCTACACAGGATGTAGAAAAGAGAGAATGTTCCCTTTGACTGCAGCACCACATCTTCCCCAGGCTTTTTAAATCTTTTAATTCAAGGACTCCTTGTCACCAGCTGATATAATCTAAAACACATCTTCCCTAGTTGGGAAAAAAGGCCCTACCCTGCACAGACACTGCTAATGTTTGGTGCAGTCGCAAGCTGAAAAATCACAATGAATTGTGGCTGCTTTCTTCAGGGTACTGCAGGCTATTCTGGGCTTGGCAATGGGATCCTGCAGATTGATGTTTCTCATAGACTATCTCCATTGGAGAACATCAGAATCCTGCCGAGAAATTATTCCCTGGCTTCTCTTCTTGGAAAGCAAGAAACAGAGATGGATCAACTGGTGCTTGGTGCTCCCACAACAGATGTGAACACCAGCCCTGTGCTGAGGATGGATGGAGGCACAGATGACCTGCAGTGCTGCTGCTGTTTGTGTCCAGCCATGGAGGAGAGCTGCCCTTCCAGAATTCACCACGGGTGATTATCTTGTGTATCACTGTTTCAACATCTCAATAAAATTTCCCATCCAGAAGGGAACAGACTCAGCCATGAGACAACATAGAACAAAAACGAGAGCTGAAACCTTTCAGAAATGGCTAACAATGACGACTCCATCCACATCACCTTCCCTGGAGTGAACTCAGCAACAATAAAATCCCTGCCCAGTGTAGGATGATTGCTTTCAGAGAAGGCAGCCTTTGTAGAGCCATTTTCCCTATTTTGTATTCTCTGAGCAGCTTCCCTTTCTTCCTGCTGCAACCCCCAAGCTGTCTCTCAGTCCATTTCATTCCAGATGCCTCAGTAATGCCACACTGAATTTTTCACCTTTTCTTGTAGCAAATTCAGCTGAGAGATGTTTTGCAGCCTTACACCCCCAGGAGACAAATACTCCTAGGTGGCACAAGGTTGTTCATTTCACTGACCTGCCTTTCCCTTCCAGCCTCCATCAATGATCTGGGTCCTCTGCTCACTCTCTCCCTTCCAGAAGTCAGTCACATTTGGTGAAAGTGTCCCATCCTACACAACAACCACACTGAATGCCCATCTCTTTCCAGACATTAGTGGCCCTGGGGAAATCGATTCTTCAATTGAATGAGAGAAAAACTAACCCGGGGAACAAAACAACTTGTGATCAAAGACATTAGACTGGCAAAGTCCTGCCCCAAATCCCTAGAGAATCCATATAGGCACACAATCTTTTTCCTCTTCCCAAGGCAATATGTGGTACCTTGATTGCTCCGGTAGAGATCTGGATCTCATGGAGTCTCCTCATGGTGCCATCACGATCTACAAAGTAGGAGGACGCGAGCTGGTGCAAAGCTTCAACGCTCTGGGTGGCATTTCCTGACTTTCTGTCGAGGCGGCTTTTGTCCATGTACATGGTTAAGGCCTCCTCTCCTGCAGCAGAAAGAAAAAGAGATTTCAGGCGGCCAGGTAGAGCCATCCTAACAGGAGAAAATGGTGTAATCTACTGCACCTAAGAAAAGAAAAGTCCGACACCTAAAGCACTCTTGGAAGAATTCGCCCTTCCTCATCACCAGGACCCCAGGGGGATATGCAGAAACCTCCTCCTCTATTCAGACAGCAAGGCCGTGTCCACCAGACAAGTAAAGCTGCTCTACTGAATTGAGTAGACAGCATTTTGGACATTTTTTAGCCAGCAGAGCTTTGCCACGGCTGCTGGAGAGGATTCAGCCCGTATGTCCCACTCAAGGAACATTCTGTGGGCAGTGCCTCTAGAATGATGCACTCCTGACAGGAGAAGATCCCACTTTATGCAAGTCTCTGTGTGACCTGATTTCTAGAAGGAACAGATGATGATTGCAAATAGAACTAATTGTGCAGGCAGGTACAGTGGACAAAAAAATATTAGTTGGGCCTCTTCAGCTCCCAGTGGCCTTGCAAAAGGGAAAGAGAAAGGGGATGAGTAAAGAGGAGTAATCAGAGGAAGGAGTAAATAAAGTTAATTTGAACCACCCACCCTTCCTGCCTTCTTTCCTCTCGCGGAGTCTCATTCAGGGAATATAAGCAGAGAGTGAAAATACTGTACGACATAAGGGATAAAAGCAAGTGATTTTGAAATGGTAACCACAGAGAAACTGGGAGTGAAGATTTTAAGAACTGATAAACATCAGCAGAGACCTGAATGTAACAAGACATATCTGAAAAGGACATGAAGGTGAGAAGGAATATTTAGCTAATAGTTCAATTTCTGCTGGGTGAGGCACATTAAAATCCAGTTCATTCTTTACATAAGGCTGGCATTATCAGAGGTCCAAAAAGGTGGAATGCCATCCTGAACACTTGAAACTTGGATTTTAATAAATAAGAGAGGACACAACTATGGGAAGAATGTGCCATTTCTACATAACTCTCTTAATGAGAAGAATGGTGCTTGTTCTTATTTGATAGATGAACCACTAATGAATTCACTGCCTCTGGCAGTGATAGCATGATCCAAAAAATACATACCACCACTTTCAAGGCCAAAAAATATTTGTCTTCATCATCTTTGCATAATTTTTTTTAAGAGAACAAGGACTTATTTTCCCTTGAAATTCTTATTAGCTGAAATAGTTTAATTCATCCAAATTACTTCTTTTATTGCATATATGAAAAAAATAACCCAAAATCCCAGTAAGCCCTTCCCCTCACTTTCCCTGGAAATCTTCCAGCTTTTATCTGAAAGCCAAATGCCTGAAAACAAACCAAAAATATTCTGGCTGAAAATCAGAATATTTTTATTAGATTTCAGTTTTTCAAACAGTAGTTGTGTTGAGGATTCAGCCTTTGGCCTTGAGATGAAAAATAGTCTCTTTTTTTTGTGGAAAGAAGGTACTTTTCATCAAAATAATTAATCAGTTCAAATCTTTTAATTGGCTTCACAGGACCTAAGTTTGGCATGTAAAACTTTGTCTTTACTATTGTGTTAAAAATAACAGACTAGCCTTTGACCACGATCAAAGCTGTGGTAGTTACAATATCGTCATTGTTACCTCTCACAAAAACACTTTCCCTGGAAGATGATCAGCTTTGATTTCCTTTATCACCATTACCATTACTGTATATTGAGCTTGTGAGGAGACCTTGGCAGGGATCAAGGTTCTGCCACATAAGGCTCTGTCCACACAAACAAAGTTAATCCATCTTCCAGAGGATTTAACCCCGTGTATCTGATGAGACCCAACAGGTGAATACACCAAACAGCCAGCAAGGCACAGGTAATGGAATGTCTGTGATTAGTGTGAGGAACAGCAGTCACTGCACTGACCACTCTCAGTGCATTTTCAAGTTTCATCTCTTTGTGTTTTTCAGGAGGATTTGAGTGCACTTTGTCAGTTTTCATGAGTCAATTCATTTGCCACTGAAGAGGCTGGATCAGTGTGAAAGGGTATTTTGAGCCAGAAGTTTTGGATCTCTCATGTAACAGAAGCATTTAACTGCAAGGAGATGCAGCAGAAAGAAATGATGCTTTGCTACCATTTGTGTGAGCCTGTGGCAGGAGAAGGAAGACCTGGGATAATTCTCCCGTTAACTGTGATTCACAGCCATCAACTCTTCATCAATTCCACCACTAATTGGAAAAAAAACAACTTCTTCTGGAAAAATATCATGCCTTATATTAATAGCCAAGGCACAAAAATCAGGACTTTTTCATTCCAGACTAGTTCACTTTCACTAGAGGAATGCTGAGGCTGGAATGCCTTGGCCAGAGGGCAGGCAGGAAGCCTGGGTGGAATCACATCAGGCAGCAGCACTGGCATCAGATCATCAGCAGATCTCCTCTTGGACTTGGTCCCTACACAGCACAAACCAGGCACTAAGAAACACAACAGAGAATAGAAATCTGTGCTCTGGGGCAGTGGGGATCAGTGATTTCCCCGCAAAAGCTGTAATTTTTTCCTCTAAAGGAAGAAAACAGAGAAGTGAAGTCCATGAGCGATGACGCTTTTTCCTGAAGTACCAGTGCTGTCCCTAGGACTGAGGGGTGCTGAGCGGGGACACTGCCACTGCAAACCTATTTTGTGTAGCTCTGTGCAGAGCTGAAAAAGCACGTGCTTTTCCATGGAGGGGGCACAGGGGAAAGCAATTCTTGGCTCAAGAGAGGTTAACAGAATTTTGCTGCATTATTAAGTCTTAATTTCTCCATTATTAAGTGAATGTTATGTTCAATGTTGTTTTTCCTTGAGGGCTTTTCCTGAAAATTGGCTCTCAGCTCTGTGTGCTCCCTCCCAGAGCATGGATGCCCTCAGAGTGACCCTTCACCAATGCCTTTGTCAGAACTAGACTGGAGCAGACCTGCGTTTTTACTGGGCTCTCAGGGGACCTGGCTGCTCTGTAGGTTGAAACGTACCAGAGCTGTTCCTCCTGTGGCCAGGTGTGGAATTTGCTGTGTTCAGGTGCTGCTCTATCTCCCACCCTCCTGGGGCCCATGTAGCAGCTGGCGTTTCAAAGCCAGACAATTTCCTGTGTGTTTGTCACTTGTCTGCCACCTCCTCAGACACCAGGCTAAGCTACAAACAACTGGGCAGAACTGCTTGTAGCTCTGTTGAGGAGACACCAGGTCCTGGGAGAGCCAGTGTGCCAGGATTTGTCTGTTTTTATATCCCAGAGCTCTTGTTTAGCCCACAGACTCTGATTAGAGCATGTCCTCCGTGCATAATGCATGCCCAGCTCCATCTACACTTTCCCTGGGACTGGCAGTGCCAAGATAAACCCTCCTTTTCTCTGTACCATTGCTCACCATGCTCAGGGCTGGTGGAGTGTTTAGCTGTCCCCTCCAACACCAGTTCTCATTACAAGTCTCTGCATATTTAAAGTTGTTGTGTTGTAAAATCAGGAGAAGAAACAAGTCCCTCTGAATAATTTACAACCTCACCCAGGCAAAATTAAAAATATATTTTACCATCAAAGGTCTTTCCTATTTCGAATTTCCATGGATGTGAGTGGCAAGAAAAAGAGGAATGTCAATGGAAAAAAAAGCTAACTCACAAAAAAAAAAGTCACTTTACTTAGCTGTCTTGGACTGAGTAAAACATGATCCTGAAAAGTGAATTCCTCAAAAAAAAAA
>VYZQ01018698.1:0-11219 GCA_013400655.1 Mystacornis crossleyi
CCCCCAACAAAACCCACAAACCCAAAAAACCAGTGCAAGAACATGCAAAATCAGCTGTGCTTTGCAGCATGTAGGTCTTTGTCGTTAACTTGGAGGCAAGAGAGTAAAAATACTGAATGGGACAAGCATTGGAGCATTTCTAGGCTTTAATTCAGGAAGTCACCGGGCTTTATGGTGCCCAGTGCTCAAAGCATGTCTTAATTGGAAGCTTCCAAAACTTGCTGGAGGCAAAGCTGAGGTATGAGAGCAAAATGTCTCTAGAAAAGAGATGAGGTGCCTTAACAAGATACATTTTTCTTCCCCCCCCCCTCTTTATTTTGGGTGACTTTATGCAGTATTTGGTTCTGCTGAAAGGCTTCATAATTAGATGGAGTTGAAATAGAAATGGAGTTCCTGTCAAGTTTGGGATGCAGTCAGGAAGGATTGTTTGCTTAGTTGATGCATGCATGCTTTTACACTGAAAATCAAATTTTATTAATAGCTTTAATGATCTGAAGAATTTTTAATTTAGGTAATTGCTTTCTAATTGTGTGATGTGGAGACAAAAATAAAAGATGGGTATATAAATGTGAAATAGCAAGTGGAGAGATATTGAACTTCTGTGAGGTTCTGGCTGTGAAAGACTGATTGAATTTGAACTGCTTTTTGTGTAATTCTGTTTTTTCATTTCCTGGCTGTCAGTGTGGCAGTTTGTGACACAAACCAAAGCCCAGAGAAGTCAAGGGACGGTTTTCCATTTTCCATTGATTTTTGTGGGCTTTGTCTGGTCTCTTAGATAATTATGGTGTCATCCTATCGAAACAAATTAAAAAAAAATAATTAGTGTAGAATTGTTTGGATGCTTATCCCAGCTGGATTCATCTGGCAGTTCTCTGCATCACTGTTTGTATTCCTTAGCAACCACAAGTCGAGTGCTCTGTTTTACTACTGTGTAAGAAGTTCTGTCTTTGCTGTCTTTGTTTATTACGTGCACACTTAGAACAATAAAGATTTGGTGCAAGTCTTGCATAATTCATGAAGCATCGATAAGGTCTACATATGGTGGTTGTTAATGTCTCCCGTCATCTGAAACTGTACTACCTCTTTCTAAACTTGCTACGTGCTATGTCCGCTTATGTGTTAAAAACCCCAAACAACAAACAGAACAAAAAAAAACCCTAAAGCAATTTGATTTAAGAAGAGCAGGGAGATTAGGTAAATATTGTTACTTCGCTGTTTCCTTCTCCCATAAGGACTTCAGGGTATTTCTTTTAAGAGGAGGACAAAGGATTGAGACAGTAGACACAAAAATTTAACTGAGTTGTGTTTTTGCAACTGTATCACCAAAGCGTAAATCTCTCCAAGACGCTGCCCTACAGCCTGGGATCCTATACATTTTTTAGTTTTATAACATGTTTATTCTGTAGTAGTTGAGTGCCCTGTTTGAAGCGATCATTTCACACGATTAAATGTGAGTGTATGACGAGCGCGGTGCTGTCTGCAGGGGCCCGAGCGGGGCTCGGAGCTGCTCCCGAAGGGTTAAATCTGGAGATCCAAGCGATCCCCGGCGGAGCCGGGCCCGCACCGGCGCTCGGCGGCCGCGCGGTGGCGCGTGCGCACTGCGTGTCCCGGCAGCCAGCTCCAGCTCTGGAATAGGAATTCCGGCTAAAATCATATTGGCATCTTTTGTTTGGCTGTGATTTGTAGTTGTGATTAAGAGTGCTGCCTGAACAGCTTGGCTACCCGCGTTTCAGCGAACGGGTTAAATTTCGGCCGGTAATGCCTCTTGCGGGTTAGGGAAAACAGGACTGGCAAGTGGCGCTGTCAAAATAGCCTTACGATGCGAAGGTGGGAATTTTATCGTGACGAATTGGAATGACTGCCCACGAGAAAATCGCATAAGACCGGAAAATGGAGAAGTGTGAGATCAGCCATTTTAAACATTAGAAGCAAATTGTTTCTGCCAAGGGCTGCCTTCCCCAGGAAAAAATGCTGACTTCGGCAGCACCTTTATGTTTGCAGAACACCCCCTGCGTGCAGCAAACCATCACTGGTGTGCAGCAGCCACTGACATCAGGAAGATCTCAGCAGTACAGAACAGTTTGAATCTAGGATGTGAACATCCACTGACACAATTACTGCAGAGATCAGAAGTATCTGGTTTTCCCGTGGGAAGCTAAAACTGCTAGGAGTGTGCTGGCTCTGGCTCTGGAGACAATTAGTGGAAGAGATGTGAAGTTAGTTGTCCTTTGGCTTGCAGATTACTTGAGTGATTTCCTGACTTCTGTCTGTCTTTACTGTAAGCTCTTGGGAAAGTAACATTTCTTTTCTTCCTTTATGTCGGGCCTTTTTCAGTGGGACCTTGATCTTGCCGGACCTAATCAGAGCTTCTGCAAAAGAAGTAGAATGCTGCCATTTGCTCCTCTCCCTCTCTGAGGCAATTGCATGGTTGTATACTATATAGTTATATACTATAAACATATTTATAGTATCTTTATCCAGGATTTTAAAACTGGATGCATTCCTAAAATGGGAGAGGGCTTAGGGAAGAGTGAAGATTGAATCTTAAAGAGTTATGAATCCTGCTGCCTATCCAAATAAAATTAAACAGCATCCTAGTCGTACCTGTATGATTTTTGATCATCTCGATGTTAGGAGAATATCCTGATGTTCTTTCTGCTGCTGTTTATATTATTACACACACACTTACCCTTTTTATTTTTTTTGGTAATAGCTAGCTCCTTATTATGCTTCAGATACTGTCAGATGAAAGTACCAGGACATCCATGATATTCATAATATTTATAGCAGCTGTCAAATGATACTGTCTTAGAGTGGAAGATGTGCGGTTCTGCAGAGTGACAGCTGTGGCTTGTATATGTTTGAAGCAGCCCTCTCTGCTTGAAGGGTGGTGGCACCCAGACATGTAGCAGTCTTACTCTGATTGACAACCTTTTTATTCTCTTTTTTTGTTTTTTTGAGTGCACAAAGCCTGTCGTCATTGCTTCCATCTTTGCCTCTCTAGTCAAGCAAAGAGGACAGCACAGTATCTAGAACAACAGTTTTCTAGGTATTCTAGGAAAAACTATAGAAAAGCTGACTTTAACACTAATATATTCCTCAAAAGCAATTGCTTATTCCAGAATGCATTCCTTTGATAGGATGTCTAATACAATGAGGTCTTTGCCTTAGACATGCATCAGACATTCCTGTGCTTAAAAAAAAAAAAAAGAAAAAAGGATTGATAGTTTTCAAATCACTTTGTCCATACTATAGAAGCTGAAATTGGATGGAGCAAAGATCAATAATGTATCCAGTTAATACACTAACGTATAAATGAAATGAATCATAAAAAATGAAATGACTTCTTCTGACAATCTTGAGGTAAATGCTGTTCCTTAATACCTCAGTCTTATCAATTTGAATTTCTGTCATAGGCAAACAGTTGCTGACATGTGAACTCTGTTGTGTAAATCTCCCAGGAAGTGAGTACTCACTATTATTTGCAACATATGTTATTCCCAGGGTTCAACCTTTGTTATCCATTTTCATTTAGTGGAGGCAAAAATGTTTTTCTCCCTTGGCCTAGCATGTTCCTCTGTTCCTAGCAAGGTCACGTGTTTGTCTGGTACAAGTGTGGCATGGAAAATGGAATGATCCTAAAGGCAGAATGAGATAATGGAAAAGTGAAATTGCTTCAGTCTTGTCATTGCCTGGAGAAAATATGCTTCTCAGGTGTGGTGACAACTGGTACTAGAATGTTGTTTCTTTCTGTATTTTAAAGTTTCTCTATTCAACATGAAAGAATTTGCTGGTTTTGTATCTAGGTGTCTTCAAACTGATGAAGACACATTTTTGTTTTTAATTCTTGATTAAAATTTGGCCTTTTGTCACGAGACTAAGTTGGGCATTTATCTATTAAATTTTAATTTCTGGGCCTTGCTTTTATAAACAGAAACCATAGTTCAGACTACTCTGTATCCTACTGCAAGCCAAATTTTATATTCAGCAGTTGTAATAGAATTATGCTTCTGATCCTTTAGGTTTTGTTCTTAAGAGCTATGTTTCTTCGTGTTCAAATCACATCTGTAGTAAAAAGAAAATTGTCACTTCTGGGAACAGACATCTACATGTGTTACCAGAGCAGGTGTGGATAAGCAAGACCCTCATATCAATCAGTCTTAGAGTGCTTATCTGCCTGCAGTCATTACATGGCTCCAGAGATGATACAGAATTCCTAAAGCAGCCTGAAGGTGCTTCTGTCACTCTGAATAGACAGGGAATCTGGGGAGATTGCCTGATGTAGCCTCTGCCTTTGAAGAATGAAAATTTTCTCCTGTGTTATGTGTCCCATAATATGCAGGGTTAGTTTGATATACTTCACAATTGTTGCATGTAACTAGGACTCTAAAAATTCTGGAAAACTTGTTGAAAAAACATATTTTATATTTGTAGAGACTTATTAAATGGACCAACTCCATCTCCTAACTCCTAAATTCCCTAGCGGCTTTTGTTTTAGTACGTTTGTTTTGACACACTGTGTTACTGTGCTGGGCATATCATACTTCCCTTGTTGTTGGGCAATGCCTTTGAGATTCAAACCCAAGAGAGATCCGAAGCTCCAGAAACTGCAGTCTGTCCTTTCATGTAAAGACTCTCTGTAATGTTGACAAGAAGTTAATTTCTAAAAAAAGGTTAAATGTTCTTCAGTGTCTTTAAAGAAAGAAAACCCCCTGACTAGGCAGAATGCCCAGAACTGAGAAGGTGAGTGCCATTCATTTATGGGGTACTTCAGGGGTATTTTTTCCTCAGACCATCTCTCATTTTTGTCTTCCTTTTCTCTTTCTTAAATGAGGATATTCTCAGAACATGCTTAAAGCCTGAGTTTCTTTTCTGTGGACAATTGCTACATGTGGCTACTCTTTCCTAATGAAATTTTTAAATGGACTCTTGTTCTGATAATGCTCATTTGTTAATTCAGGTTGAAGTAAAGTCTGTTTTAATTATGGCATCTTTTTCTACTCTATAATTCTTACTCAAACAGATGCTGAGCCCTGCAATTCCAAGAGTGAAAAATATGCATTGTTGTGCAGATTCTTGGGCTTCTTTCCATGCAGGTGGTCAAGGTGATCCTTCCTCATGAAGTATATTCATATCTGCCTGAATGCTGAAGAGCTGCAGGAGCTTTGGCTATCATCTCAGTTTTTTCTTCTTTTCCCTCTCAGACACTTTATTCCTCAGCCCCTTGTTTCTCTTGCGTGCTTTCCTCTTGTACCTACAGCTCTGTCACTGATTTGTTGAAATTGTCTCATTTTAGTTCCTTTTGTGTCGTGTTCTTTCATATCACATGGAACAGCTTCTTGGTTAAAGCAAACCAAATTTTCTCCTCTCATTTCCGAGAAGATCCTTAACCTTAGCTTTTTGGGTCATAACCAGGGTATATTTTATTGTCTACATGTGGCTTTGTGCAAAGTGTCATGGGGGTTTTTTTGTTTTTCTTTAACTAAATTCTTCCTTAGGCAGTGACAAAGTGTTTTGCTGCTGCTGTGTCTAATGGTGTAATGCATAATGTAACTTTCATAGGACAATCAGAATGATGTATTATCTGTTGAAATAACAAGACAGATGAAAGCAAACTCATGAGTTTTACAGGTCTGGTAATCCTGGAAAATCCTTCTTTAGAGATGACAGATTATGATTGAATAAGGTTATATTAATTTATCATCAAATGATAAAAGTTTTCGAAAAGATAGTTTTATATTGTTTTTAAATAGTACAGCCAGTTTCTTCTGATGTTGAACTCCTCACTTTCGCTTTGTAAAACAGCTTTATTCCTGTGTCAAGTGAGTCTTCATTGTGCTATCATTGTTTAACATATTTTGTACTTGAGTGTTTGTGTCCCAGACAAGTTCCTCATCCCTTTTCCTTCTGGCTTATCTGGGGCATGATTCAAAATCCTCAAAGAGACAGCCTCAGCCAAGTTCATTTTTACGCTCTCAGTTTGTAAATCACACTAGCTTTCTGTGTTTTTTCATACACCACTAAATTTAAAAATGATAAACAGTTCTGCAAGCATCAACAATCTGTGGACTTGTACCTCTCTGTCAGCACATTCAGCGGAAGCAATTGCATTCACAGAAAGAATGATAAAATTGTATCATATAGACTAGGAACAGCATTTTAATGGCCTTTTAGCATTCACCGAAAGCTCTTAGCTCTGCAGTTGCTTTTGTTTTGTCTTTTGTGTTTATTGCATTCATGCTATAAATCACTGCTTTTAAAATGGGTTTAGAAAGTGTTTTTTTTCTAAAGCTGACAGCAATTAAACTGCAAAAGTTAACTTCTCAGGAATTAAGTTATATAAATTAGGCCAATTAATTGCTAAAACTGAGGCAGAGATTGGTACAAGTAAGATGAACTGTGGAATGAGGGAATTAAATCTAGAAAACAAGAATATTTATAAGGCAAATTCAATAGACGACATAATAAAACAGTTTATTTTCATCCCTAGAATATGTCTGAATTTCCTTAATTTCTTTGAGGCATTGAAGTAACTGTTTATACAACCAGGCCATATTTTTAGAGTAATTCTGGCTAATGCTACATCTATGTCATGGAACTGGGGAGAAATACAGAAGGAATAGTCTGTTGCCAATGCTTATAGATTGATCGTATAGGGCAATATTGTCTATAAATGATGAGCTGTGTTTGTGGGAGTGTCCTTGGGATTCTAGGAATTGTGAATCAAAATTCTAATTTTTCATTTAAATTAGAGGAATTCTTTGTGGTGTGCAGGAATTTGTGGGAGCGATTATCACATAGGTGAGACAAGTAGCTGTTTGGAAAGATTGATACATGTTCTGTGCTTCCGTGAAGTAGCTGGAATTAGGATCTAAATGAATGTACTTTTGCTTTTAGGAAAGTCAGATATTTCCCATGCAGGTGCTCGGGGCTGAAACTTTCAATAATATTTTAGAAAACTGGACTTGTGTTAGGCACAAGGAAAGTATGCTGACTTCAACAGATACCAGCTCTGCTCTGGCTACACCTGCCACAGACAGAGAGCTAGGGGTGATACACATATAAAAAAGTATTATTTAGAAAACTAATCACCTTACTGAGCGTTCTTGGGATTTGCCGACAGGTTCTAGACATCTATCATGTTCCATGGTGTAGTGTATTATCCGTGGGTCTTAGGGATTTATGATTATTTTTCAAGTCACTAGAAAGATAAACTGCCAGACGGAAGGAGCTTTGAAGTTTTCTCTACTTCATGCTGCAAACCCCTCGTGATTCCAAGAGGGAAGCATGTGTCTGATTCCTGCCTATCTGTCTCTCAAAGACTGTTGAGGTGCTCTGCTGGATATCTGCTGTCAGACCTTAGACTTGTCAAGCTTGGTAAAATATCAGGATTTTTAATCTCTGTTATTTTGATGGACAGTGTTGCAGCTCCTGAGGCTTCCAGGGCTGTGGTGTGTTTTACCTGCTTTGAGGATTTCCTGTGGGATGGCTTGAGCCTTCCCCAGCTGTTCATTCCCTTGACAGTTCTGACTTCTGTGACCTGAGTCTCTTGGCACTACAGCATCTAGAGGTGGTGAAATACTCTTGAGAAAGTTCTGTAACTGAGCTTTACTTTTTTAGAGGTGGAGCGGGGAAGATGAATACTGCATATACCAGGCTGTGAGCCTGTAAGAAGGAGTGAGAGTTACAGGTGAGGAATTGTAAACATTTCCATTTAGACATCTGGATTATGGCCAACAGTGAGTGGAAATAAATGTGAGTGCTGGAGGTAAGAGGAATATAATGCGTGAGATATTTTTACATTTTTTTATTAAATGAGTTCCACTGCCAAATGCTTTCCAATATTTTTCTTACTCAAAATGAAAAGTAACAACACCTTCAAAATAGAAATGTTACCATGCATTGATCTGTTTCTGATCATACCTCCTATACCCTGCCTTCTTACTTATTTAAATATTGCTGGAGTTTTCTAAAAGTTTTTTGAATTACCCACTTGAAACATAATTTTTTCTTATCTTCCTCTGTAATCTACCAATACCGTGTCAAATGAAGTCTTTGATTTGGATAAAGCTGCATCAAAATTTTGAACTAGCTTCATGTGAAACTTAAAATTTTAACATCCCTCACTCCACCCTCCCAAATCCCCTTTCTTGGTTTGGTGGCTGTTTATTTCATTTATTATTAAATGGTTACAGATTTTGACATATTTTGCGTTTGTTTGCTCTTAGTAGATAAAGAGAGAGACTTGGTTACATATTATTTCAATATCTTCACGGTGACATTTACAGATATGGTTGAATATTACTGAGACAACCTGAAAGCCTGACCAGTTCTCCTAATTATTCTGTCTCTTGCAGGAGCAGTGAGCATACTCTATAATTCTGGGACTGAAAATTAAGTGAATCTTGCAGAAATGAGCAGAAAGGTCTTGAAATCCATGGGGTATTAAAGTTGGTGGGAGCTTAATGGGAGATTTTAAAGCCTGAAAGTGTGCTGTGCAGTGCTGGATGTTCAGAGGGAAGCTGTCCAGCTGAATGCTCCTGCTTGCTTAGCAGAAGCGGGAAAAGCCTGAACTTCACTGGCATGTTTTTCAGATCCCTGTGCATCTTTAATTACTTCCCTATTTACAGAATATCTGGAAGAATGCCGTATTGCTAATAACCTGTCATTTAAAACGTTTTTTTGCATAACTGGTCACTTCAGAAGGTCTTTTTCATCTTCAAAGGATACCTTTTGAAGCTCTGAAAGGCATAAGCCACCTAATAGGATTTTCACCCCTGCTTTAAGGAACTGATAGGACTAGCCTTGGTGGAAGCAGATTTTAGACACAATTGCCCTTCCTTAGGGGAATCTTCTTACAGTTTAAGGCAGAAGCTTCCTTCCCCAACCTGCAAATAATATTTTCAAGGCAGAGAATGTTATGGTCCTAAATAGTCAGAGATCTGAGGTCTAATCTAGTAATTTTCTCCTTGTAATTTGTATCCATGGCATTTCATCCCATGAGAAGAAATTGCAGAAAATGTAAATTCAAGCCTCTTGCCTATCTGTATGTTCCATATGAGTGCATAGCTGGACAAGGGTGCTGAGATTTGCACTGGAAACTAAATTTCAAGTAAAAAATCAGTTGTTATTGGAAGAAGCTGCTTTGAAAATTTGATCTTGATAGCTCATGAAGATTTTTGGTTGCTAAATAGTATGCATACAGATTGTAGGAATAGTACATTTTTTCTCATTTGAGAATTACTTGTAAACTGATTACGGATTGCTTGTGCCAGGCTGAATTAATTTAGAAGCTGATTGTATTTTGGACACTTTAGACAAGACATTCACAACAGTACAGAAAGTGATTTTCCACCATTGCCCTGTCAGTTATTTTATTTCTCTATTTTTCAGTATCCATGGAAGATGAGCCAATTGTAGTCCTATATATATTATCAGCCGTGTTAGTCTCTGCTTTCCACAGAGGTGGTCTCCTTTGCCTGACTGTCAATTGACTTTTCTCTGTCTGGGTATAATCTTGGTTTTAGAAGTTCCTGAAAAACTGGCAGTAAGGTTTCAATAAATAAAATTGTTAACAATCTGGCTTACTTAAAGTCTGTTGTGTGGAGAATCCAATATTTTAAGAAAGAATTTGAGATGAGTGGCGTATAAGAGTATTTTGAAAATTTCCAAAAGAAAAGAGGATAAATTCCATCATTTTAATAGAATTATTGTTTATAACTGATTTTGCAAATTCTTCTCCCTTCACTCTGGAGATATTTTATACTTCTAAAAAATATGCCATTGGCCTATTTTGCCATTTACCTGTGTTGCTTTTGTCTACCTTATGTGCTTTGTAGCAGTGTCTTGGGTTAGGAAAAGTCACCTAAAAATACTTCTATTCTGGTGAAGTCTTGGAATTTTCTGAAGGGTTTTCCCGCCTTTTAAGCTTGGATAATTTTTATCTAATGGTTTAAATTTAACACAGCTTTGAGTAACATTTCTTTTCATACCTCTGAACTGGTTGATATTGCTTTCATTCACCAGACAATTGTTGGCTTTACCACGGTCAACTCCCAGCCTAGACTGAACTGGAAGTGCTGAGTTTTCAGGTTTGAAGTTNTTAGACAGTCTTTGAAACAGGTTAACATAGGCTCTAGATGAACATAAAATAGCTTGGTCCCTAACAGCTTATTTTCTTTCGGTAAAACTTTTTGTAAAATTTCTGAAGTAAAACTTGCAGAAAAATAGTAAATGTACAATAATATAATGTTTTACCCTACTTTGCATCCAGATCACGCTTTTCTTCATGTCATCTAAAGATGCAGCTGTTCTTTCACATAGTTGATTCATGTCATCCACAATTAAAATGTCCTTGCTATTTAAAAAATGCTTCTCAGCATGTCTAAAAAGGTTGTCAAAACAATGGCTTGTTCACAGTGAGAGAAAAGCTCTTGATGCTTTACAGAAGATTGATGCAATGACTTGACTAGAAAAATCTGGTTTTATCTGGTTTCAGATGAAGTCATATATTTTCTTGTATCTTGATGGTTAGTTTAAAACCCGATCTTCCTGATTTGGAGCCAGAGATGGTAAAATACACCTTATTTGTGATTCTTGGGTGATAGAACATATTTACAAGTGCATTAATACTGATGTCATTCAACATTGCCCTTTCTATCAAACACTGCCTTTTTCTTTTTTTTCCCACCAAATGCACAACTTCACTTGTTATAGGTACTGTAGGATATGCAGTCCAAACATTCTAAGCTCCAGACATTTGATTATTCATAAAGAAAATTGTATTGTTTCTGCTTTTACTGAGTCCTTTGAGGAAAACAACATCGTGAGGCTTGTTCTTGGCTACTTGGTAACACTTGAGCATTTCTAAAATACTGAAAAAAAGAAGAAAAGCTTCATTCAACTTGATGGGAAAATAGAATTGTCACAACCCTTATAGTAATAAAGTTTTATTAACATAATTTAAAACTTCTTACTTCCTTCTGGAATTCACTATCTCAAACTGGACACACAGGTGTCCAGTACAATGTGTGGGGAGGGTTCTGCTTACGAATATGGAGGTGCTGGTGTACAAACTTCTAGCTAAAAGACTAGCAGCTGTATTTCTGTCCTTGGTACTTATTAGGATGCTTACCTTGTAGGGCTGCCTAGCTCCAGATGGTGGCAGGGTGTTTTTTGCTGTAGTTCAGAACCCACACTTCTCTCTGTGAAGCTGCCTG